>MU183688.1:90837-102013 GCA_016904865.1 Pissodes strobi | reverse complement strand
TAAAAAATGCGGCTGTAGAAAAAGTTCTGTGTGTTTTTCGAGCGCAAAGTAAGATTGCCGTTTTCGAAAGATTACTGCGCTCCGCTACGCGTCGCGCAGTAACATTTTTTCTCAAGCGGCAATCCGTTACTTTGCGCTCTAAATACACAAATAACTATTTCTACAGCCGCGCGCAAAATAACTAATTACTAAATTCAAATGAAATCGCAAAATCGACGAATGCCGTGGATCCTTATTTTGCGCCCTAGCGCGAACATGGAAAAGAGAATTCTCACTTTTTCCGTCGAGTGTGCTATGAATGATCATGGAAACCGAAGATAAATAAATGACAGTCGCGCGTTTCTTACAGTTTGTTGCTGGCATTCCTGTTCTAAATATGCCCGAAGCCCGAATATATATTCTTTCTCATGCGGCAATCCGTTACTTTGCGCTCTAAATACACAAATAACTATTTAATAGCTTTTAATATGAAACAACGTGTACTTATAGTTCTGTTGACGAAATATCTCAAGAGCAAGTAAAAATGCCTAATGTAGTACAAATAAATTTATATGGACACGGACAAAATGTGCAGCTCAGTTTTCAGCAAATTTGTAAGTTAAAGTTTATTTCGCATTTAAATTTGTTCATATATCTAATATGTATTATAAAATTGTAACAGTCCGATTTGGCCAGTGTAAAATATTTTTAAATTTCATTTTAGATGCTGCATTTAGCAAAAAAATGCTGTATTTAGCGGTAAGAATTATTGAAAAGAGGTCAATACTCTTCGGTTAATTAATTCTAAATTTATTGCTTAGATTTGCTGTCAATAAGCTTAAGGTTGCCGCATTTATTAATGTGAATTAATTTTGTTCTAAATATTATAGGTTAACGATATATTTGTATTAGCTTTTATAGCACTGTTGTGGCCTTGAGTAGTTATTTTGGTCATCCCTTTCTCTTATGTAGCCCTCAGGCTCTTTGTGACTATATTTATTTTAGTTGATAAACGAACCACAGATCGCTTAGGTTTGGTTAAATCACTAAAATAGGATATTATGTTATTAGTATAACTTTGCTTAATTTATATTACATTTTCGTAGAACGGCCAGCAAACCGTTCTATATTTTTGAGAATTGTGTTAATAAAACCTGCTTTTAAGCTTCATTAGATCCGTCAAATTCATATTTTATTTTCGGTTTAAATTTCATAACTTTTGACAGCTTCTGATAAAACTTTTTGGGACCTCTGGCTTTGGCTGGTTTCAGATATTTATATTTATCTTCCCACGCGGCCTGCCGCAATACTAGCAATATTCAGTTGGTACTCTGGGTGGCACTGGGTAGTAGGAATGTGCTATTTTCCATAATTGCTGCTGTCGATTTAGATTTTTAAAAGTTTATCATTTCGTTTGGGAACATTTTCTAGTATTTCTTGAACAATTTAATTTCAGCTCATTAATTATGGCTCCCGCCGTCGTTTTACAACCATAATAAACTAGAACTAAGTCGTTTATTATCTTAGAATTATTCCTCGTATCGAATCGCTTGGCATTTTGCAGCTTTATCATCTGACATAGTTCTCTAATCTCGTGGAAGTGGAAAGGCAAATTCACTGAGCCGATGATCTTGTTCTTCTAGAAATACCCTTCGAGGTGAAAAGAAGGTTTGCTTTAGTGCAGTGATAGTGACTCAGCATTTAGTGTTGTATTTTATACTACTCTTTTTGGGGATATTGTGTTGGTTTCTAGTTTGTATTTTTGGTACACGACCGATTTATCGGGATTTAAATACTGCACTAGGTAAGCATTTTCTCTGGAATTAATTTTTTTCTATTGATTGTGAAACACGTAGACGCCATGATGCTAATGGCACTTTTTCCATTATTTCCAGAGGCTTCGGAGCTCACCTTACAAAACCGAGACCGTCGTCAACTTCCTAGCCACCTTCCGTCATAAGAGAGGTAATTATTGCTACAGTTTTTTTTTGTCTAATTTAACGATTTAATTGCTTTATCTGTGTTAACCCTTTTTTTGTACATTGCACACCTTTTGCATTGCATTCCTTGAGTAATCTTATCTATTCGCTTTTATCATATCTGAATTTTTATTTTAATGTGACTTAAATTTTGACAGTGCCGTTGCTATACTCTATTTCGAAATGATGCGAAGTAATAAATCATTTTCTGATGGCTGATACATAGGCGTACATAATTACGTACATATACGTACATATTTTAAACGTTTACCTGTCCTAATACTCGGACTTTCCCAGCATTATATTTATCACACTTAGGTTTTTTTATTACTATTGTAAACATTCAAATTTGACGATTTTTTGTATGCATACCCTAAAGTTTAAGTAATTGTAATTTTTCAGTTATATTTGTTCTTCCGAAGAAGACACAGTGTGTTTGTTTCATTTCATAGTTTCAATTAAAACGGCTAATTCGCAAATGACGGGTGTTTCAAAAACGTCGATATATAAAGTAAGGTGTGAACGAAAAAGTGGAGCTGTAAAACCACCTATACCATCTTCAGGAAGAAAGACGGTGCCTATCGATGAAGACTACAAACTTATAATTAGAAGAACAGTACATTCCTTTTATTTTAATAAGGAAATACCAATCATCGACAAAGATTTAGGAGCCTTGAAGCAAGACCAAAATATGTCTCCAACGATAAGCAGGAAGAAATTGTGGACAACTTTAAAACAAATTAATTTCAGCTGGGAAAAACAAAGCAGAAAATCGCTCCTAATCGAAAAAGATGAAATTATTTGCTGGAGGAGACATTACTTAAGACAGATAAAGCAGTTCCGAAGTGAGAATAGAAAGATTTATTATCTGGACGAAACATGGCTTAATGAAGGATATACGGTTGGGAACATTTGGCAAGACAAAAATATTTCAAGTTTTCGTCAAGCATTCTTAGAAGGCTGGTCCACCGGACTAAAACCACCATCTGGGAAAGGAAAGCGACTGATTATTACACACCTTGGAAGTGTTGATGGTTTTGTTGAGGGCGGGTTGTTAATGTTTGAGTCAAATCATTCTGGCGATTACCATGAAGACATGAATGGCGATGTGTTCGAAGAATATTTTGAATAAATGTTAGATCTCATTCCACCTAATTCTGTGATAGTGATGGACAATGCGAGTTATCATTCCAGAAAAGTTGACAGAATACCAACTAATTCATGGAGAAAAGCGGATATTATTCAGTGGTTTAGACAGAATAACATACCATTTGATGAAAGTATGGTGAAAAAGGAACTGTTGTCCATAGTGTCCTCAAATAAAGCTCGTTTCACCGAGTATGTAGTTGACAAAATTGCACAGAAACGAAATATTACTATTCTTCGTCTGCCTCCGTATCATTGCGAATTAAATCCCATTGAACTTGTTTGGGCCCAAGTAAAAAGTTATGTAGCAAGGAGAAACACGACGTTTAAAATGAAAGATGTTAAATTATCTTTGAGGAATCTTTAAAAAATGTCGATTCTGAAAAATGGCGTAAGTGTATTGAGCATGTTATAAAAGAAGAAGAAAAAATGTGGAAACTAGACCATTTAATTGACCTAATTGTAGAGCCTTTAATTATATCCTTGGAACATGACGAAGATGCGACGGATTTTTCTGACGACGAAAATGATATACCATAGTTCTCTACATAACTGTTTACACAAAATCGCAATTCTTATACCTTATTATATAAATATTATATGTGATAAAATGTTACAGTAATACTAACTGTTTTTGAATATACATAAATAAGTGACTAAATAAAAGTACTTAGGTAAAACAGGTATTTTAAATTAAATACCCAAACGTACGCTACTGCAGGTAGAAAATGGCCCCTTTGCTAATAAAACCTATTGTTTGCAGCGGGATTGCCATACAAAACAGGGTGGAATGGTTAAAATATAATACAGCAGGCTATAACAGCTGTGGCTAAATATTTAGAAATCACAAACATTTATTTGACTACTCTGTTAGCGTTTTGCATTTATAAGTAGGTTTTATTACTCCGCACCATTTCGAAATAAAGTATAGGCGTCCTCCATGGGGGTGGGGGTTAGGTTAGGTAGGAAGAAAACTTGTAGCAAATTAAGTTAAAAAGTCCCCCAGGGCCGCCAAAGGCAAACATTTTATGGAGCCATGGGGGGGGGGGTTCAAACGCCCCCCCCCGCTGTCTACGGCCCTGAGTTTTGATCATATGGGAAAGTTTATATTTTCTTTTAGGGGTGATTCATGCCTATCTCTTTTTGTTATATTCAAGTTGGTTGTACCTTCTGTATTTCTTGTTTAGTTGTTAGTGAAAGTTGCTACAATCATCGGAGTTGCCGGAGCTTGCACACGCGAAGAATTATTAAATCTAACATTAGACGATATCCAAGAACAGGTTTCTATGGTCCTTTTTAAGATCCCAGACAACAAAACTCATCACAGCAGAAACTTTGTTGTCACTGGCGGCAATAACCTAAATTTAATAAAAAAAAATATGCCTTGTTACGTGGTACTCCTCACAAAAGATGTTTTGTTAACTACCAAAACGGAAAATGTACTGTTCAATGCATTGGTATTAATAAATCTGGGAAAATGCCATCGGAAGTTGCAGCATATATAAAATTGCCTAATCCAGAACAGTATACGAGACACTGTCATCTGCGGCTATCCTGGCGGACGTCGGAATAGACATAACTAACTTGAAACGCCATGGAGGATGGCTCTCTACTAAAGGAGCCGAGGGATATTCAGAAGAATCTGTAGAGAACAAGAAAAAAATGGCGAATATAATTATAAATTCCGAAGATAGCCCAATACCTTGTCCATCAACTTGCTCACGGCCTCCAACCACCTTTTAATCAAGCTCAATGTCTCCAGAACAGTGGCCCAAACAATCGAATCTGAAGAAATTACTATAACGCCAAATAGGGTCAATATGATGCCGAACAGAAACAACCAGTTAGCACCTGCTATCAACTTGGTCCGTGCAACTAATTGTACTTTTACCACAAATTACCATATTATAAGCAATTAATAAATGTAACATTTTAAATAAAGGTTAAGAAAGACCTATTGAACTCAGGTTATTTCCGCACGCTTGTAGAAAAAGAATTGTTCCTAACGCTTGTGGAAAATGCGTTTTCCGCCCTCAACTGCTTGACCGAACTCCGCTTCGCGTCGTTCGGTCGACGGCAGTCTCGTGTGGAAAAATTGATTTTCCACACTTGTTGGGAAAAATACTATTATGCAAGAGAGGCCAAAGTTTTTTCACTAAAATGAGGGGCTTCGTCTAATTTGTATTGGGTTATTACAGGGTCCTATCTCCGGGCCCATCCTATCTCCGGGCCGCATATGTACACATCGTCACATACGATGGAACCAGGTTGCTGAACACTGTGAGCCTTTGTAAACAATAATTACACTACAAAAGCTCACTGGTTTCGGCACCTACGTAACTGGCTATCATAGGCACCAGGGTGCTGAAATCGGTTAGGTTTTGTATGCGTTTGTAGCGCTACACCTGGAATACGCTGTTTTATAATATTTCGCTTTTCGCATGGCCCTCCGCTCGCTTCGCTCGCTACGGGGGCTCAAGAAAAGGAAACTAACCAGGTGCTAACCCTAACTAACCCCAGACATACCCAAAATCAAGAAAAAAACTGTTTCGAAACTTAACCTAAAAAAAGGCAACGGGGTTTGAACCCGGACCGTCCAGGTGAGACCAAGCCATCTAAAGCTCTAGACCACGGGAGCTCTTACCGCAAATTGATTGCACCGTAAAGATATGGCGCGATTAGGTGCCCGAATCAGTGAGCTTTTGTAGTGCTATAAACGCTTACAAACCCTAACCGATTTTAGCACCCTGGTGCAGTCGTATGTGAGGATGTGTAAATGTGCCTCCGGGCCAGTCCTATCTCCGGCTAAAATACAGCCAATCCTATCTCCGGGCTTATTTTATCGCCAAGTCCTCTGCTAGTTCTACCCTCGGGACCAGTGTCACAGCAGTACCTACAGGTGCCCGGCGGTGGCGCCTCCACCAGAGCTCGACGACCGGATCTAACGGGTATCTAGTGTGCTTAAGTTTACTTATTCATTTATTTTTCTGACCGATTGATATAATTGCTCTTGTTCTTTTAATATAAATCAAGGATTGATCGCCAAGCTCTAAGATAGCTCTCATTAATTTTATTCTTCATTTATTCATTTGTTTATCTGGTCGATTTATACAATTACAGTAATTATTATTGTGGTAATTTTTAAATACATATTACTATTGCAACATTTATAATTGGTATATGTAATAAGTACGTATATGTAATAAGCTTAGGTAAACCAAAGTGATCACTTCGGATTGTAGTGTATATAGCATTTAGTTGTAAGTTGTAAGGCATACAGTACCGAGTAACAACAGAATTGGTCTCCGTACAATCGTCATATTGTACCCTATCTATCAATTACTTTAATAGTCATTTGACATTCTTTTCACTTTAAATTGCAAATTTTACTGTAGGATTGTTTCTGTGTTTAAAAAAAAGCTACTAAGCTGATTGTTTCTTAACTTTTAGATTGTGCTTTCTTGTTAAGTTAAGATTGAATTTCTTCGTTTGATAAGCGTGCCTAGCAACCCCGTACAACACCAGCGGAGCTTTTCTAGTTTAGTTGGGAAGAACTGGTGGCGCTCTACGACTCCACTACCGGAGCCGGGCTTTGCAAACACGACTCTCCAGTGCTAGGTTTGTTTTTTTAAATAAAACCTTTACTTGCTAACTTTAATAGAAAAAAGTGTTGCAAAATAAAAGCGAATTCTTTGAATAAATTTGTACACATTAAAATACTTCGTTAAACTGGTTTTATTGAAAAACATATTAAAATAAATTATGATTTCGTCTGTCGGGGTAATACGGCGATGATTTTATTTCCCAAAATGATAATGCTCCTATTCATAAAGCGCGAATAGCTAATAATTACATGAAGGAAAATCAGATTAATGTTTTGCCAGGGCCTTTAAAGAGTCCCGATATCAACCCGATAGAGAACGCTTGGAGAAAGATGACCAAATTTATGTATAAACGTGATTTTTGGTCCAGATCTCAAAACAAATTGGCTCAAAAAATTATTGACGTATGGGATAACACAAGAGTATACTGAAAGTATAATTTTAAGTATGCCGCGAAGATCGCAACACATTCTTGATTCGAACGGTGCTATAACCAAATATATTAGAAAACAAACTGTTTACTATGAATTCTATTTTATTTTTGTAAAAGTTTTTTATAAATAATAAAAATACACTTATCGTCTACGTGCTTTTCTAAAAATATGGTAAGAAAAAAAAAACACTATTATAAATCTTGTTGACAGGATTTCGAAATTTTCATTATGATGGTAGGTATCTGTAACCAGCAGCAGTAATCTCCTATATACTCAGATCATTCAATCATTTTTTATTTCTTATATTTTAGAAAAGGTATAGAGAAATGTGTTTGCATGTTCTAGTTTTTTTGGGCATGATGATATCTTATGAAGAGCTCTTGGTTTGTGTGCTCTCTACATATTTAAGGCTAGCAACAATTTTAAGATATTTTATTCGAAATTAATTCATTTGTCATGAGTCGCTTGTGTTAATAGTGCCTAATTCCAATATATATTCTATTTAGGTATATAATTTTAATACATTACCTACATTCTACATTAATATTTATATTAATATTAATATAATTATTATTATTAATATTTAATAATGTAATAAATAGAGTAGTTAAT
Organism: Pissodes strobi; assembly: GCA_016904865.1. Taxonomy (NCBI): domain Eukaryota; kingdom Metazoa; phylum Arthropoda; class Insecta; order Coleoptera; family Curculionidae; genus Pissodes; species Pissodes strobi. The sequence goes on along the minus strand of MU183688.1, from coordinate 94,261 downwards.
TAAATTCGTTTGTTGTAAATAACTATACTTTTACATGATTTAAGTAAATGCAAGTGATAAAAACTTTGTTTTCTTTTGTGAGTATTATTAATAAAAACATTGCATACACTATGGTCTATTGCATTCTGGCTCCTAATAACTAGTTAAATTGTCGATAATGGTTGTTTCGTCAGTTCGCTAATTCTACTCACACTGTTTGTTTCTGAATTGTATGTCTCCTTTCCTTAGGCATGTGCCAAACAAGTTGTTGTTGTTTGTTGTCCTTAAAGTCTAAACTACTCTACAAAAGTCATCTCAGGCTCAACATTCTCCTTGTCTTCCGAATTATCTTCAAACGGTCTCGAAAAAGCCATAATGTCACTTAAAAATGTTTCTTTAGTATTACAACAAATAACAATTTCGAATTTTTAACAATAATCGATAGTCGGCAGCGATGAGTGGTTTTAGCTCACTGTAGCACTAGCAGCGTCTGCTGAGCGGCGAGATTTTCCTGTTTAAATTTCTCGCGACAAGCTTTTATATCATATAAAAATGTTTAATGTAACAAAATAATGGATTTGATTTACTTCAAAATTTATTTTCTTCTTTTTAGTGCATTTAAATAAAAGCTTGTTTTTAAAAATTTATTTTTTACTTTTATTTATTTTTTACTTTTTAGAGGGTATTATGGTAAGCAAAATCACAAATATAGTAAATATTATATTTTTATTTATAAAACTTAGATTCGTAGTATATAATAAAATCCATTTTGAATCAGCCATTTTGAATTTTCAATATCTGATAAAAAATTTATATTCCTTGTCCCTAAAAACCAACTAATACCAATTTTAAACCAAATCGGACATTCTTTAAGTAGTGCCTTCACCACTAACCTTTAAAGGGAGGTGGGTAGTGTAAGCAACACCACTATCTTCATAAGAATAAACAATGTCAACACCATAGTTTTATATTTTCATTTGAACTACAAACGCATCCCAAGTTATGTAGAAGTCAGCTAAAATTGACTTGCAACATTTAACCCAATATCGGCAATGTTGAATACACCATTTTGAATTTTCAAAATCTGATAGAATATTCAGATTCCTTGTCCCCAAAAACCCCCATATACTAATTTTAAACAAAATCGGCCATAGTAAGTAATGCCCCCTCCCCTACCCCCGAAATGGGGGGAGGTGTAAACTTAACAACATTATAATGTTGTATTGTCGTCGGAACTATAAACGTGTATCAAATTTCAAGTCAATCGGACATTTAGAAGTTGTTCTAATTCAGCTTGCAAGATTTGATTACAGAAAGACAGACCCACAGGTGAAAGTAAATAAAAGCATGTAAAAAGATTGAATTCCAAAATGCCTTCCAATGGATCCGTTTGAAATTTGCCTAGTAAGACATAAGTCATGTTAAGCTTAGTTAAACAGTATTCAGTCAGTTCCAGAAGGCCATGAATGGTATGGCTTGATGCAGTGTGGATTTATCGAGTCAGTGTATTTGAAAAATTAGGTGAATGCCAAGAATCTGGTCAATTTTGCATTTTTATCTGGTTACGGTTCTTGATGATTATCCAATAAACGTTTTCCTTTAAGAGGAGTTTTAACAATAACTATTCCACATCATGTAATATAAATAAACTCTGCTATGTCTTGTGAATGTGACAAATTATTAACAAAACCTTTCAGAGCCTCTATAATAAAAGGATTAAATATATTCAGAGCTAATTTAACATTTTGCCTTTCTATGATGACGGAAAAAGAGCATTTCAACTAAGGGAACACCCATGTTTTAAGATTTTGTCTCGTTCTAGTCCATGAAGTTTTTTGACCACTGAAAGTGAAGCACATTTTTTTGGCCTGTCTCAAAATCGGGATAGAAAATGCTTGCTCAGGTTTAGAATTTAGCCAGTTGTTAAAAATACATTTTAGTAGATGAAGAGTGCCAAAAAGGTAAAAGAATGGTATTTCTTGGGCAATAGCATGGGGGAAAACTATACTGAGTTCATTCCGGGGTGAAAAATCACTTATTGCCTTGTTGTTTACTGTGCAACACGTTTTTCCTATTGAAGTTAAAAGTGAAGATTCTATTAAAAAAAAAACAAACTTAGCACCTGAGAGTCGTGTTTGCAAATGCCCGGCCCCGGTAGTGGAGTCGTAGAGCGCCACCAGCTTTCCCCCAACTAAACTGAAAAAGCTCCGCTGGTGTTATTGCTAGGCACGCTTATTAAATCAAAGGAACTCAATCTTAACTTAACAAGAAAACACAATCTATAATTTGCGGAACAATGTATTTGCTATTAAGTCTTTTTTTTTAAACACAGCAGCAATACTACAGTAAAATGGTAAGTTAAAGACAAAACTAATAATTGGTACAATATGGTGATTGTACGGAGACCAATTCTGTTGTTAACACTCGGTACTGTATGCCTTACAACTAAATGCTCTAAACACTACAATCCGAAGTGATCACTTTGATTTTACCTAAGCTAATTACATATATGTATGCGTTCGCTGGTTGCTGCACCAATTATACAGGTAGCAATAATAAAAGGTAATGTTAAATGGCCACAATAATTAAATAAATGGACCCAATAAATAAATGAAAACAATAAAATGTTCGAAACTGTCTTAAAGCCCGACTGTCAATGCTTGATTTATATAAAGAAGCGAGAAAATTCAGAGCGATTATAAGAATTGATCAGATAAACAAGTGAATAAATGAAAATAAAAGTAATGAGAGCTGAGAGCTAACTTAGAGCTTGGCGGTCAATGCTTGATTTATATTAAAAAGGAAAATTAAGAGCGATTATATTAATCGGTCAAACAAACGAATAAATGAACAAAAGCATCTGTACAATATTCAGATCCGGTCGTCGAACTCTGGTGGAGGCGCCGAGCACCTCTAGGTAACTCAGGTACTGCTACTTGATGGCCCCGAGGGAAAAACTAGCCGATGACTCGATAGCTCGGTGTTAAGATTGGCTCTACTGTAGCTTGGAGCTAGGATCTGTAGCCAGGTGATTGAATTGGCCCGGACACAGGACTTGTAGCCCGGTAATAAAAGTTGAAACCTGGTAAACAAAGTTGTAGCCCGGTATTTGAACCCTGAAATAACCTGATATGCATTAGACAACGCCCCCTTACTTTAATAAAAAAACTATAGCCCCCCTTGCATACATATACTTTCGTTATAAAACAAATTCCCCAAAATGAGACGCAATGCAAATGGTGGACTATGCTCAAAAAAGGTTAACACAGATAAAGCAATAAAATGGTTAATTTAGACAAAAAAAACTGTATAATAACTGCAATAATAACCTCGTTAGTGTGTGAGGGTTACTGGAGATTCGACGGTCTCGGTCTTATACGACGAACTTGGAAAGCCTCTAGAAATAAGGGAAAAGACCATTAGCGTCATAGCGTCGTCCGCGTGC
>MU183688.1:43776-73722 GCA_016904865.1 Pissodes strobi | reverse complement strand
AAAAACGTACAGTTATGAAGACCTAAAAAATTACCATCTCCTTTTACAGAGGAAAATATATTAATATAATTAGCCATATCGCTACTGTAATATTTTTAACCTGTTTCAATTCGGTTTAGACCGTTTTGGAGCTTTTGGTTATTTTAAGTTACTTTTGGTTAGTTTCAAATAGTTCCAATTTACTTTAGTCATTTGAACCGACTCCGATACGTTTAATCAAAATTCATCTTTTTGTTTAGTTTTGGTTAGTCTCCAAAATTCGGTTCGTTTTCGTTGGTTCTAACTTACTTTAATTTTTGCAACCTATTTCGCTCCGTTTTAGCCCGTTTTGCTGCTTTTGGTTATTTGTGATTAGTTTTGGTTGGTCATTATTGCCCAGTTTCTCAAAGTATGGATAACTTTATTTTTCAAATATTTCCTATGACAACGATTGTTAATACAATTGTAACCATAGTAATTATAGGCTTCATAACTTTATACAACAGATATCTAGTACTTCAGAAACCGGGCATTTGTCAGCTTTCGGCTAGTTTCAGTTAGTTTTAATTTATATGAGTCATACTATACGTTATAACAAATTTTAGCATTTTAGCTTATTTTTGGTTAGTCACCAAAAATTGGGTTAACTTCGATTAGTTTTAACTTACTTTAATACATTTAACGTATTTCGATACGTTTTAGCCCGTTTTGGCGCTTTTAGTTACTTTTGGTTAGTCATTAACTTTCGGTTACTCTCAGTTAGTTCCAATTTATTTTAGTCATTTGAACCGATTCCCATTCATTATAACCAATTTAAACGTTTTTGGTTAATTTGAGTTAGTTACTTAGTTTAATATTTTTAATCTGTTCCGATACGTTTTGGCCCTTTTTGGGGTTTTTGGTTACTTTTGTTTTGTTTTGGTTAGTCATTCAAATACCTTTCGGTTAGTTTTAGTTTGTTTTAATTTATTTTAGTCATTTGAATCGGATCCGATACGTTATAACCAATTTTATTTTTTTGGTTAATTTTAGTTAGTCGCCAAAATTCAGTTAATTTAAGTTAGTTTCAACTTACTTTAATATTTTTAATCTGTCCCGCTATGTTTTAGCTTCTTTTGGTGCTTTTGGTCCCTTTTGGTTAGTTTTGGTTAGTCGTTCAATCAACTTTCGGTTACTTCCAGTTAGTTTTAATTTATTTTAATCATTTGAATCGGTTTCGATACGTTACAACCAATTCTAGTGTTTTTGGTTAGTCACCAAAATTTGGTTAATATGGGTTAGTTTAACTTACTTCAATGTTTTTAATCCATTTCGATACGTTTTAGTCCGTGTTGATGCTTTTAGTTACAATTGGTTAGTTTTGGTTAGTCGCTCAATGAACTTTCGGTAAAGTTCAATTAGTTTTAATATATTTTAGTCATTTGAGTTATAAGCAATTTTAATGTTTTTGGTTAGTTTTGGTTAGTCGCCAAAGTTCGGTTAATTTGGGTTAGTTTTAACTTACTTCAATATTTCTAATTTATTTTCATATGTTTTAGCCCGTTTTGGTACTTTTTTACTTTTGGTTAGTATTTCAATCATCTTTCGGTTACTTTCAGTTAGCTCCAATTTACTTTAGTCATTTAAACCGGTTCCGATACATTATAAGCAGTTTTAAAGTTTTTGGTCAGTTTTGATTAGTCACCAAAATTCGGTTAATTTGGGTTAGTTTTAAGTTACTTCAATAATTTTAATCTACTTAGATACATACATAAATACATAGTTTTGCTTAGTCGTTCAACCAACTTTTCGTTACATTCAATTAGGTCCAATTTATTTTAGTCATTTTTACGATACGTTATTATATCCAATTTAAATGTTTTTGGTTACTTTTAATTAGTCGCCAAAATTCGGTTGATTTGAGTTAGTTGCAACTTACTTTACTATTTTTAATTTGTTCCGATACGTTTTAACCTTTTATGGTGAGTTTGGTTTATTTTCGTTAGTCGTTCAAGCAACGGTAAAGTTCAGTTAGTTTCAATATATTTTAGTCATTTGAACCGGTTCCGGTACATTACACGCAATTGTAATGTTGTTTTCTTAGATTTGGTTAGTTTGGGTTAGTTTCAACTTATTTTCACAAATTTAATCTGTTCTGATACGTTTTAGCCTGTTTTTGCGTTAATGACTTTTGGTTAGTCCAATCAACTTTCGGTTACTTTCAGTTAGTTCCAAAATTTATTAAAGTCATTTGAACCAGTTCCGATACGTTATAATAAAATTTAATATGTTTGGTTAGTTTTGGTTAGTCGCCAAAATTCGGTTCGTTTTGGCTAGTTACTTTAATAGTACCTGCTCCGATACGAAAAAATAATGCATGATGGCGCCTCCCAGATTAAAATACTCCGGAGGTAAAATAGCTTCCCATTCGGATCTCCGAGTGGTCGCTGGCCTGGGGTTTCATCAGGCCTGAACGCCTCCAAGATAGAAAATAGACTGCGATTGAACTTCTGCAACATAAGGCATCAACACAAGTACTAACTCGGTTCATCAGCACCTAACATCAAATAAGCCTCATATTTTAGCTCTATCAGAAACAAAAGTTAAATCAAGCATTACACATGCTTACTTGAATATACCCGGACATGAACTACTCTCGATTCCGACATAACTCTGGATTAGTTCTTTTTATACAAGATGATTTATGTTGTCATTGAGAAGAAATATGTCTAGGGACTTCGATGTCATGTGGTTCAAATTAAGCACAGATCGAGTAACCAAATACATTTGTTGCTTGTATAGACCACCTAGTGAACACCAGAACGAAAGCTGAGACTTTTGCTGTAAGTCACGGGCTTACCCAGCTGACCTACCAGGATCCCTGAGCGTCAAAAATACTTTGCTAGCCTCTTGGTTCTATGCTTAACAACTTATCCTGACCTCTACCTCCTAACTGTCCGACCTCCGTTGGGCTTATCAGACCACAATCTTATCTGCGCAACCTGTGAACTTGCTATCAAAACACAGGAGCTACAGGTACCCCGAAAGTTTTGGCACTACAAACCTGCCAAGCGTCGTGATCTTCGCGAGTTTTATCTTTCTTTCCCTTCGAAAGATGTCTGTTTTAGGAATCAAAACACATCTGAATCTGCTGATGAGATAACTGAAATTATCCTAGCTGATATGGAAGTTTTCATCCCTTCTTCTCTAAAACGTATTTTAAACAGTATACCATGGTTTATGAAAACTGCTCAAGAGCGGTCAATGATAAAACTGCCTTCTGCCGCAAATGGCGCCGAGAATCTAGAACCGGAAATCGAAATATATTCATCACGACTAGAGACCAGTGTAAGCAGATCATTGACGAGAGCAAGGAGAGATTTAACGAGCAGATCTGTAGCTTCTGAATTGTCCCAACGGATCAAGATCCTTTTGGTCAGTTGCCTAAGTTCTCGATCAAGGTTTCTCAAAGACGCCAATCCCACCACTTACCAAAGATGATGGGTCAATAGCGGAAAAGGCCAAAGAAAAACCAAACATTCTTGCCAAAATATCTGTATCAAATTCTTCCTGAAGTGAAACGAATACTCAAAAGCATAGTCACTAACCAGGCTATAGAACCGGATGGCGTTCCCGCAATAGTGCTTAAGAAATGTGCAGCTGAACTAGCAGCTCCACTATGTAGGTTTTTCTTCCGATCATACAGAACTGCATGCTTTCCTTCTGGCTGGAAATGCGCACAGGTGTAACCAATTCGGAAGAAAGGTATGAAACGATTCCAAATAACTACCGTTCAATTCCCCTGGTTCCCATTATGTTCAAAGTCTTGGAGAAACTGATCAACGAAGAGTTCTTAAAATATCTCGAATCAGCAGGTATCATAAGCGATCGCCACTATGGCTTCCGCAAGCACAGATCAACTTACGTGATATACCTTTGGATCAAATCCATCGAGTGCCACGGTGAATCTCGTGCAGTGGCTCTCGACATATTCAAAGCATTTGATAGGTTGTGATTGTTATGCAAATTGACAGCATACGGACTACCATCAGCACTGCTTCTATGGCTTTCCGATCTCTTAAGAGATCAGAGCATCCGAGTTGGTATTGATGGAAATCTCTCAGAGGAATTTAAAATTTCAAGCAGCTAAGCAATTTAAAATTTTGCCTATAAGTTCTAATTTTGATCAAATTTTAAATTTAAAACACTTTTTAATACACGTTTGATTATTAGTTTTACAGTAAACCACCGCGGTCTTAATGAAATCGGTAGAAGGTATTCTGGATATCCGTTTTGGCTGGTGAAATAAAAATGATATAAATACAAGCCAAAGAGAGCCCTAAAAAATAGAATCTAAATCGCAAAATTTTTAATTGTTGAACAAGGAACATACACAATATTAAAATGCATCATAGGACTTTTTCTTTATATTTCCGCATTCTCAATTATTTGGATTGCAAATAATTTTAATTTTGTAAGATCACACGCCTTTGTTAATTCAGCATGTAAACCAGGCAATTAAAAAAATGTAATATAGAGAAATTATATACAAAACTGCCCGACATGGGCAAGATTAATACAACAAATGATTATTAGAACTACTGTTTAGCCCTGCACTCCTTTAGTTCCCTTTACAATTGGAAGACAATATGATAGAGCTTTATAGTTTGCTTTCAGCTTTACTATAGTAAAAATTTATTAAACGCATATATTTTGCCTATAATCTTGTCCCAATTCCATCAGTCCTTTTTGTTGAAGCATAAATCCTAATCCGCTAACAAATTGCGGAAATAAGGGTAGATCCATTTTGTCTCTTGATATATTTGCTACGAGTGAAAAGTGGTAATATCGTCGATTACGGTCACATAGAAAATCTTATTAAATTAAAATTTTAGTTGAAGCATATACATTCCCATAATTTTCTACGGAACCCAAAGGGTTGATGGTGATTTAAATTAACAAAAGGCTTAATTTCTTGCATTAAGATGAATCCACTAATTACTTTTGCAATTTTCGTTAATGGTGAAACGACATATTTTTCTTAATTAATATAATTTGTCAAACAAATAACATCATAAATAAATATTTTAAAAATATGCGCATAATGGGAACATAAGGCATATAGTATATAGCAAAAGTCAATATTTCCCGTCAGTTAAAACAAATTATCCATTAGCATAACGAAAACACGAAATTTTAGTGCTTTAATACATTTTGCATTTGCCATTATTTACGTACACGTACATTTAAAAATCGATTGAATAATTTACATATTTTCCAGGGCAGATCGGCAGGGCCGCGAACGAACAATATTAGGGCCATTTGTAACTAAATAGCCCCCGATTGACTGCCAGAGCTATGGATATATGACAAATATATCATCGAGAATGACAGTAGGAATTTGCCCGAACAGGAGTGGATCTCATATCTCAATATAAAATAAAATATGGTTCCCCACTTTAGAGAAATTTTATTTATTTGTAAGAATGCTGCTGGACAGCTAAAGTGTCTCAATACTCTGAAAACTGCTCTTGATCATAGTCGTATTCTGCAAATACTTAACACAAATTACAATGAATTTGATGTTGAAGTAATATTTTACTCAACAAAAGCTGCTTCTCCACATTCCTGTTGACAAATTAGAAATTATTTGGATGAAAATTTCCTCGTTCGTTGAAGCCCTGCTGAATGACACACCCGATTGCCTGAACTTTAAACCTTTTCAATTTTTCTTGTGGAACCCAAACTAGTAGACAGGAATAGTGCACCATCTATGTATAGTAAATAAAAAATACGAAAATATCGCATCTCAATTTCTTGGACGTTACAAACATATGGAAATTGTTTCGAAATAGATTAAAATATGTTGAAATTTTTGCTGGTGCAAGAGTCGACCATACATGATGTACCGAAAGTTATGCTTAATTTTGTCACAGGGTGCTCCCCCGCAATCGCGATTTCTTGGCCCTTGCCCTTACTGCTATCTGCTAGTTTGTTGAGTTTGCAGTCGAAGCCTCGGCAACTGGTAGAGCCAAATACTATACTATTTTTCCCTTTTTGGGCTTAAAAACTTGTCTTCATACGCAACATCAAGTTCGGGTGATAAGCAGGTACGAACCGCGTAAACCCACTAGCTTCTCGCCGGAACAGGGACCTTGATCCCGACTTCTGCCGAACGGCACGACTTATGGCGCTACATGTGCTGTTTAATGTTTACATTTGTATTTTTTTATTACGCATGCATCATAATCAACGATTATCGCACGCTGCAGCGTGCATAAAATGATGTTTATGATGCGCCTACTTTTTTAAAGGTTGCTATAGAAACATTTGATCATGTCAAATGTGACAGATTAATATATTTGTCAATATATCCCTTAAGTTTAATATTTAAAACATTTTTGAAATTATGATGCATTCGTAATAAAAAATAGCGTATGATATACGTGTATAAGATGCCTTTAAAGCCTTTGCGACTTACAAAACACTCCGCTGCGCGTCGTGTTTTGAAATATGTCACGCGTGCTTTAAATGCCCTCTTATACACTTATATCATAATATACTATTACATGTTCACTTCATGCAATGCTCTCCGCTATTAGCATCTAGCCGGACTGTGCAAGATTCCAACAATTCAAACTTGGAACGTAACGTTGCGCATGCGTATTTTATATTTTAGAATGAATATCTTACTGCTGCTCCCCGATTGGATTTATGTACAAATACGACCTATAAATAATTGTTTGTGTGAATCGTTGTTTGGAAAATATGTAAGATTGGATTATCGGTATTGCATTTTTTAATTTTTTTTCCTGATTTTGGGTATTCTTTGGTTTAGTTTTGGTTAGTTCCTGTTAGTTGAGCCCCCGTGGCGAGCGAAGCGAGCGAAGGGCCATGCGTGAAGTGAAATATTAGTTTAATGATAAAAAATTTGGGGTAAGAGCCGTATTATAGTGGATATACAGCAGCTTGCATGTGTTTCCGCGAATATATTCCATATCTAACCTCAAAATTACAGGGCGCGGCAAACTGATCATAAAAATATAAAATACGCATGCGCAACATAACGTTCAAAGTTCGAATGATGGAATCTTGCACGGTCTGGCTAGATGCAAGTGTAGTGTATCTGAAAAACACTCGGTATTTCATAAATTAGATCGTGACGGCAACCCGAATATTTCGAGGTCTAGACAAAGGTTATTTACATTACCTACTACACGTAATATTATTGTTTAACTGCAATGAACGAGATACTCGACGCGGGTGACAAGGCCAAGACAACCTTGCTGAATTGGTATGTGTACGTAGATTATAAGGGTATACTTTATGTGTAACGCGACATAATGTATACCCTTATAATCTACGTATGCATATCAATGCGTCACTACAGTATCTTGTATATTCCTTGCTCTATAATTAGTACAGAACTCTACAGTTACCTGGAGTTTTATTTAATAAATAAAAGGAGTTCTACATGGCAATCTTGCCATTCGCAACGCGTGTCGTGAGTTTTTTGAGTGTGCCCGTCAGCGTTTCCTGGTTGTAATCGGATGTGCCGCGGTGAATCCTCTGTATAATGGATAAATCCAGCTCTAAGCAAGCGGAGGTCACCGATACAGGTGAACTCCAACTTCATAGTAGAACAGGAAGAAATCAGGATGCCGATGGACATGAGGGTAGCGATATACGCTCTGGTGGCAGCAGCTATGGCAGTGTTATTCCTAAAACTGAGAGCCGCTTACCGGAAGGGAGTAAAGCGGCAAATATCAAGTATGGTTATAAGGGCGCAGGTAGCCGAAGAATTTTAGCAGCTCATAGGACAGCAGTTGCGGCTGAGTAAGAAATTTTTCTGTAAAATTTAAGTGATTGCGTGACTATAGAGCGATCGAGGATTATTTTACTAATTCGCGAAAAATTATTAACCAAAGACAAGAAAGGGTAGTTAGTCAAGAAGAAAATGTAGGTAGAACTAGGATTAATAGTAATAAACAAGTATGTCGAAAAAAATTGATTTAAGGACAGTAGCGCCTGTTGCCATCGATCGATGTTACCGAGGAGGCGACTAAGTAATTAATTGACACCATTGAATTGTATAGCGAGCTTATAGATAACGACGGAAAGCCTTTATTGACAAAAATGTTCTAAAAGCTAAGTTAACTCAAAGTGCGGTCTTAATGTATTTCACATGAGAGGTCGAGGTAATTTTAATAAACCCTATAGTCGTGGTAATCGCAGCAGACACAATAGCAATATATTCAATAACCGTGGTAATCATAATAGTGTAAGCCAAAGGTCTAATTTCGATCGACGACAGACAGGAATCAAATCAATATCAAGGACAAGGTAGGGGACGGTCTCTACTCCGACAACCTGGGTGAAAGCGAGGAAATTTTCAAACACCAAGATATTATTTTGCCGACAGCAGGAAAAACGACGAGAATAATAAACGGGCAACAAATAGTATCAATCAGCAGTTTTTTCGAGGCTCATAATGTTAATAATTCAGAAGTATTTAATCTAAATATTAATGCATTAAACTACATAAGCATAAAGTATTGAACGGACGAGTTGGTATTTTTAATTGATACCAGGGCGAGTGTTAGTTGCATTTTTGCTGAATATTTGAGTAAGCGTGAAATTATAAATACAACAATGAAAATAAATATAAAAAGAATTTTTGGTTCAACGTTATCAGTAGGTTCGACAAATATTTCGTTTGTGATAAATGCTGAGAAATTTAATAATGAATTTTTATTGTTGTTAAGTTTGACGATAATATACATGGTGTATTAGATGCTGATTTTTTTCGAGATACGGAGCAGTAATTGATTATGACAAATTTTTTATTTTCCTGTATAGTAAAAATAATAAAGTAACCATACCCTTACAGTCAAAATGTGACTACTATACGACAATACCCCCACCATGTGAAGTAATTAAATATTGTTACAAGGATGTGATAGATAAATGCGTGATACTGAATGATAAAGTGAGGGAAGGAGTGGTTGTTGCTAGTATTATTGTTAAACTGGAAAATAATAGGATTCTAGTTAGGATTCTAAACGTAAACGAACGAGAAGTTAAACGTCGGAAGTTTCAGGCAAAAGTAAAAGTCTATCTAATTGTGGAGTATGTAGTTTTGGCAAAAATAGCATTTCATACGCTAATGTTAAGTTAGTAGACTATACATTGAAATGACCAATAACGCGGGATGGGAGCCTGTCGCAGTGCTGCAATATAATATATGCCGTAAAATCGCCCCACGGCACCCCCCGCAACTGCGGGCCCTTGGTTACGCCACTGATTTTTAGCTTTCATGTTGGTACCTATGGTGGCGATAGAAGGTGCTCCAGAAGATAAAGTTCTTTTTTTTTCGTATTCTTTGAGTTTCGTTATATTTTTCTGTCTTTAATATTATGTAGGGAAAAATGATATTACTTAGTTTACAATTCACGTGTGATATTACAGAAAATTATCTTTTAAATTAAATTTCGGCCATTTTACATGTTTAACGTGGAATTGTCTTCAACCATATCTAACCACATTCGTATCTTTATCTGATCTTATCTTATAAATCGTATTTGATATATTGATGTTTAGGAAATTATATGGACAAGCATTATCTATCATATATATGAGACTTGAGGTTTCGTGAAGGAGGAAAAGAGCCATCTATCTAATAAGGGGGCAGTTTTTTATTTCCTGATCTAAGTTAGGAAATCAAACTAGGTGAACCGACGGTTATTCCCTGTATAGAGTATTTAAGTTCTGGTTGGAGAAAGGAATTTATAGTAGTTAATAATAATTATTGTAGTAGTAGACAAGTAGAAAACCTGACGCATCTTCTTTCAATATCGCTGCTTGTTGTATATTTCATGTGTTTTTGTTAAATATGATCTTAGCTAATTATTGTTTTACCTTTACACAATTTTTTTCTTGATATCTAACCCAAAAATTACCTTCTTTAGCCTTGGCAAAAACAAGACCATAGGCATTATCTTGTTTACTTTTGCTTAATTGAAATAGCTTTCACTGACTATCTGATTCTTATTTAACTGACTTTTAGTTAAGTAATCCAATATTAATTGGATTTTAAACTTGCACATTTTTTGCTTTTAAACATAAGCTTTCAAAACGAAGTCTTAAACGTCGGCTATACTCAAATTGGCGCGGCGCCGGCGCGGCGGTGGGATATATAATTTGATTTTTAAATCAATTCTCTCCTTTGCGTGTTTTAGTATTTTCCAGCGTAATAGATTGGGGATTTTTACTTTCCTCTTTACTATGTTTTGCTAAAAATCTAATCTAAAATAGTTGACGTTCCCTGCCAGACTTAGGCAGAACTGTTAACATTCCTAGTGAATTCTTTAACTGTCTTGTACTGATCTGTTTTTATGTTTATATTGTAACAGTCCGATTTTGCTAGTATAAAAAAATCTTTAAATTTCATTTTATACGCTGCATTTAGCAAAAAATGCTGTTTTGCGGTATGAATTATTGAAAAGAGGTCAATACTCATCGGTTAATTAATTCTAAATTTATTGATTCGATTTGCTGTCAATATGCTTTTGCCACATTTATCAATGTAAATTAATTTTATTCTAAATATAGGTTAACGATATATTTATATTAGCATTTATAACACCTTGGGACTATATTTATTTTAGTTGATAAGCAAAGCACAAATTTCTTACGTTTGATCCGATCACTAAAATAGGATATTATTGTTATTAGGATAGCTTTGCTTAATTTATATTACATTACCCTAGAACGGCCAGCAAACCGGTTTATATTTTTAAGAATTCTGTTAATAAAACCTGCTTTCACGCTTCATTAGATTCGTCAAATTCATGTTTTATTCTCGGTTTGAATATTTCATAACTTTTTGGGACCCCCGGTTGCTTTATTCCAATCACCGGCTGGTCATTTCTGAGATCTTTTTGGGACCTCTATTCTATTTTTTCCACGCGGCATGCTGCAATGTTCGCAATATTCGGTTGGTTCCGTCGATAGCATTAGGTAGTAGGAATGGGCTATGCTGCTATCGATTTCGATTTTTAAAATATTATCACTTCGTTTGGGAACGTTTTCTAGTATTTCTTGAACAATTTAATTTCAGCGCATTAGATGTGGCTCCCGCGGTCGTTTCACTCTCATAATAAACGAGAACTCAGTCGTTTATTATTATTCCTTGTATCGAATCACTCGGCATGTTTCAGCCCATCAATACTTGCTGATCTGACGTAGTTTTGATCTCGTGAAAGAGAAAGGCGAATTGACGAAAACGAATTTCTCTATTCGTTCCTTCTAAGAATACCTTTCGAAGCGAAAAGAAGGTTTGCTGTTAGGGCAGCCATAGAATCTCAACATTTAGTATTGTGATTTAATACTAACTTTTCTTTGGGGATATATTGTGGTTTCTGATTGTGTTTTGATACGACCGATTTATCGGGATTTAATTGCTGCACTAGGTAAGATTTTCTCTGGAATTAATTTTTTTCCCTATTGCTTGTGAAGCACGCGGACGACGCCATGACGCTAATGGTCTTTTCCCTTGTTTCTAGAGGCTTTCCAAGTTCGTCGTATAAGACCGAGACCGTCGACTCTCCAGTAACCTCACACACTAACGAGGTAATTATTGCTACAGTTTTTTTGTCTAAATTAACGACTTAATTGCGTTAACTGTGTTAACCTTTTTTGTGCATAGTCCACCATTTGCTTTGCGTCCCATATGTTATCTTATCTACTCCATTTTATCAAATCTGAATTTTTATTTTAATGTAACTAATTTTGATCACATGGGAAAGTTTATATTTTCTTTAAGGGGTGATTCATACCTACCTTTTTATATTCAAGTTGTCTGTACCTTAGTATTTCTTTTATTTGCTAATGGCCATTGGAAGTCCATTGATAATTTTTTTTTCGGAGAATTTGTTTTATTAAGAAAATATATTTATGCAAGGGGAGCCATAGTTTTTTCAATAAAATAAGAGGGCTTTGTCTAATGCGTATTGGGTTATTTCAGGGTTAAAATACCGGGCTACCAGTTTGGTTACCAGGCTACAACTTTTATTATCGGACTACAAGTCCTGTTTCCGGCCCAATTCAATTACTTGGCCACAGATCCTAGCTCCAGACTACACTAGAGCTAATCTTAACACCGAGCTATCGAGTACTCGGCTAATTTTTCCTGTGGTGCCATCGACTAGCAGTACCTGAGTTACCTACAGATGCCCGGCGCCTCCACCAGAGTTCGACGACCGGATCTGGGTATCGTACAAAGCTTTAGTTCATTTATCGCTTGTTTATCTGACCGATTCATATAATCGCTCTTAATTTTCTTTTCTTAATATAAATCAAGCATTGACCGCCAAGCTCTAAGATAGCTCTCATTAATTTTATTAGCTAGGTAAAATCAAAGTGATCACTTGGAATTGTAGTATTTAGTGCATTTAGTTGCAAGGCATACAGTACCGAGTGTTAACAACAGAATTGGTCTCCGTACAATCTCCATATTGTACTCCATTTATCAATTTCTTTAATAGTCAATAGGCATGCCTTTGTCTTTAAAATTGTGAATTTTACTGTAGGATTGTTGCTGTGTTTAAAAAAAAGAGCTTAGTAGCAAATATATTGTTCCTTAAATTTTAGATTGTGTTTTCTTCATTAGGTTAGGGATTCAGTCTCTATGTTTGATAAGCTTGCCTAGCAACCCCGTACAACACCAGCGAAGCTTTTTCAATTTAGTTGGGAAGAACTGGTGGCGCTCTACGACCCCACTACCGGGGCCGGGCAATTGTAAACACGACTCTCCGGTGCTAGGTTTGTTTTTAAATAGAATCTTTACTTTTAACTACAATAGGAAAAACGTGTTGCAATATGGAATTTCCCTTCTCTTTCTCCGAAGATTTCCAACTATTATAAAGTTGCAGTTCATTCTGCGCTGATAATGAGCCATTATGACACAAATATTGCTTCACTTTGTGATGGTGGAACGGTTTTTTTTTTGTAAAAACATTATCTAGCTTTCATAAAAGCGATCTTATAAATTTCGGCGGATATAACTCGCGTACAATGATAACATTTTATCACTTTTTGCTCTCGATACTCATTTATCACTTAGAAGTCCAACGAATACTATTTATTTTCATGACCAAATGTTTTATGAACCTGCACGTCGGCGTCGTGTCGTCCGCAAACACGTGCATTTTATGATTGGATATGGGCGTTCTGCTGGTTCAAAGTAAAAATTCTGCAATATCCAATCTAGGAAACTTTTGACAATTAAGTAATCAGGTAATTTTCCAGCCATGGAAGTATATTTCTCTCTATTCCATAATCTTTAATTATAAAGTATATTCAATATTTGCCTAGTCGAATGCCTTAGTAGTATCAGGAAATATAAGAGATATTATTGCATCCCTGTGAAAAAAATTGAAGCTAGAAATATGCACTAATATCTTTGCAGGATTTGCATGAAATTGATTTTTTCTATAGGCCGGTCCTGTAAGAGTAAAACACATTACACAGTGCAAATCAGAATTTTTAACAAGTTTTGTTATTGCATTTATATGGCCATCATTTTATTTAAACAATCGATAGTTATGCTTTTCAATTTAAAAAGTTGCCTAGTCTTTTTTGTTAGTTATAACACAGAACTTTTAGTTCAACATATTATCCTATCGAAACTTATAAAATAAAAGAAAAACGCGGACTATTGGAATAAATAAATACTAGATCCTCAAATACCCCAACTTCAGCGTATCAAATGGCACTGTGCCCTTTTGTGAAAGGTACCGCAAATAAGAATTTCTTACCAATGCAAATTAAGCTTTATTTACCTGAGACTTGCCTTAGTTATTAATAAGCTACCTATTTGTGCAGTATTGCGGAATTACAAACAATAAACCCACTCTTCCCGGCATCTTCAAGTCTAACTAGAAATGTCGCAAATTTCGTATAAATATGCATATAAATATGAGTACATATCTTATCTAAGGAGCAACTTGGGACAGTTGCTTCTTGTTCTTGGATTCTAGAAGTGGATTTAGAAAGTAGGATGGATTTTACTTCCCTGCTATATTACAGTTTAAGCAAAACAAAATATTATGGCCGCGTAATTTATATTGAAAAATTTAGTGAAGAGAATTGGTAGAAATTTACTTACCTTCACAGATGAAATCCACATTGACAGTCGTGCTGAGTGTCGGTTGACAATTCATTCCAGCTATTGGACATAGACCACAGTACTTCGGTCTAAACCTTTTTCTGCTTCGGCAGGGTCCGAAACGTAGAAAGACTGGTTCGCTTAGACGATGCGTAGCCTTACATTCGTGACCTTTCTGGAATAGTGGAAACGTTTATTAAAGGGTTCTTTTTTTTGTGAAATCTAATAATGTAAGGAATTGGAATAAAATCAGATATTTATAAACAACTGTAGAATTTTCGCTTTTTATTGCTGAACGCCTGAGACAATAAGGAATTATCAGCCACAGCTGATGTTTGTTGTCGTTAGAAGTAAGTAAGTCAATATTCCAAGATAAATAAGGAATAATGGGGACGGCCACATTTGGTTCAGCTCAGGTAGGAAATTGTTTAAGTCAATCTATCTTTCGGAACGTTGTTTTCTGCGTATTATTGCACCATATGCAAAAAAAATTAACCTTCGGACGACCAACCATTTTTTCATATTGTCGGCTTAATCTGCAAAACCGGTAAGTCCACATTTAATCACATTTCACATTTTAAGGCAATCTTATATTATTATATTAGGAAAAAAATAATTTAAAACTGCTCATAATTGTTGCCCATAAGTACTATTTATTTTTTATAAGTATGTAATTCCCTTTTTTGTTACCTTAGCACCCTGAAGAAGCAATATATCGATCGCTAACCCAAACCAAGTTTTCAATTTATAATTTAGGATATGATTATTGAATTTTTGAGCGAAGATTTTTATTTTTTTTAACAGTACTATCGACATATTTAAAGTCATCACTAGAAAGATTATGGATCTGTCATCAGACGGAAATAGAAACAATTTTGGATACTACCGACAAAATAAGAATGAACCAAACCAAAGGTGTAGCTGCGAAAAATCCTGAAGACAATAAGGACATGGAAAATGCTATTGCAGAAAATATCCAAGCTAGCGAACAAGAATAAAGAAAAAGCGGAGAAGATGGTGAAAAAGAAGTCCAAATCGAAGCAGCAAATATTGAAATAAATTTAGATGTGCTAAATGGACGTGACGATTTAGAGCGAATATCCCAAAGAACTGAAATTATCTTGCATCATAAAGACGAAAATTATGATAAATTTATTATAAAATCTTCGCAAAATTTACTACCTAGCGGTTTCATCGATAGTGACATGTTAATATTCGATATTCCAGAACTAACAGAGAATATTATAATGGATGCTGATGAAATTTTATCTGGAAGTAGTCTAGAAAATGATAATATTATACCATCCATTGGCATGCCAATAGAAGAAACTAATGCCTTAGAGTTGGAAAATAGCATTATTTGCTTTTCAGCAGTAAATAAGGAAAGTATTGTAGTAATTGGAGCCCAGAATTGGTATAATCAATAAAATATTGACACAGATCATGAGGAAAATGATTCTGATTATGAACCTGAAAATTATGAAGAATCGATTATTAGTTCCGAAAACAACTTTGACAATGAAAGAGAAATAGAACAAGAAGCAATATACGATGCAGATGGCCACATAAGAAGAAAGAGATGGAAAAGACAATTTGTGAACGAGGAAAACTCGAATAAAAAAAAATTAAACGTGAAATGGGAGAAATGTATTTAGGGAAAAAGAAGATCAATAGCCAATGGAATTATAATATAGAAAGAGAAAAAATAAAGCTGAGGACGCCCGCCATGTAACTGTAAACTTACATGAAAAATACCGTCATAAAGTGCAGTACATTTTAAGAGGAGGATAGAGAAATCATATTTACAAAATTTTGGTCCAATATGGAGCCAAAGGAAAATCTATGTATCTTTCTTAGTAACACCAAATGAAAAGACAAAAAAACAGGCGCAAAGAAACAACATCGAGAAGAAAAGAATCTATGCTTTATCACATGAAGAAAGAAGGACAACTTATCAGACTTTGTAAACAGATGTTCCTCAATACACATGACCTTAGGGAAAACATGATGTTAGACTAGTTGGAAAAGGAAGTATTTGAAAGAAGAAATTCAGAAGAAAATGATTCAGCAGAGAGCACTATTAACACAAACCGTTACAAAGATATGAAAGAAAATTTGAGATTTTTTTTCTGAGCTATCAAAGTTTGAGTCACATTACTGCCGGTCTTCTTTAGACAATTTATATTTGAAGCCTAACTGGAAATCGAAAGCTTCATTATTTCAATTCTACAAACGCTAGCGTCAAGAAAAACAAATGGCCCCATTATCGATCGCTTCGTTTTGTCAAGTTTTTGAGAAATTGAAGCTCTCTCTATTTCGACCTAAAAAAAGGCGAGTGCGATAAATGTGTGGCACATCGAACTGGTAACTTACCCGATCATGTCTTCAATTTGCATCAAGAGAAAAAAAAGAGAAGCTAGAGAAAAGAAAAACCGAGATATTGAGTCTCAAAATATTGGATCTACAGTCAGTTTTACTATCACCCAGAACAAACATCTCGTCCCAATATTTCGAAACCAAAGTGAATAATCTAATATTTTTTGACATGAAAACGAAAAGTAGTTATTGCTACTTACAGCATGAGGCTGCTGGTGGTACTAGTGCAAATCGTACCTCAATAATTTGCAAATTCTTGAAGACCACGTCGAGAAAGGTAATATTGAGGCCGAACAAAAAATTATATTGTATAGTGATGGATGTGCATCACAGAATAGGAATTCGACTCTAGCCAATGCCTTTGTTAATCTAGGTATGAAATCGCAAATGACGATCGAGCAGATGTTTCTGGAGAAGGGGCACACCCCAATGGAGCCAGACTCCATGCACTTGACGATCGAATGAAAGCTTCGTCATACAAATATAAACGTCGCCGTCGGTACCTGCCGTCTATGTGTTGAGATATGTAGGAGTGCACGGAAAAATCCAAAGCCGTATACAGTTTATTTTTTAGAGCATTTTTTTCTAAGGACTTCAGCAAACTCCCATTTGTAGAGTCGGTGATTCACACATTAAAGACTTAGGCGCTTTAAGGTATTCACCAGATAGCTTATAAATTGAGGTATACCGAAGTTTAGCTGGACCTCCCGTTTCGAACAATAGACGATAAGATTTATGCTCTTCATATGCATATGAGCAGTTTATTTGTCTTTTAATAATCCATACATTGATAAACAGAATAAAAATTACATTTAGACAAAAAGGACTACACCGCGACTATAAACAGCCGATAAGAGCATGCACACAACAAGTTGTACGCAAGTGTGGTACAGCCCTATTAACCTATAATACATAAAATGTAACTAATTCGATCTTAGTAAAAAATTAAAATAAACTTAAGTAGAAACAAGGGACGAGACCGGTAGCGCACAGAATCAACCAGGAGCGCGGGGCGGAGAGGAATCAGAATAAATTAAACAATATATTAATCTGCATCTACGTTCACGTTCACGAGGATAAGCGAGCGACCGATAACCTCCGAAAATTCGATGTAATAAGCAACCAAAAATTGCAACAAAAAATAAATAAAATATTATATATATACACACATATATACCCACATAAATGTTCAGATTCTACTCAGTTACGCCCTGATGTTCCAAAAGATGTTTTTTAATAAATGAGGAAAAGCGTCCAGGGGAAAATCTTTAACATGATTTGGCACGGAGTTCCACATATGAGAAGCGATAAATGTAAATGGTTTTTGGAAGGCTGCTGTTTTATGTTGTGGCACTCTATAGTTGTCAATGTTCCTCATGTGATGGGGATGTGCAAACAAACGAAATTGTGCTTTAAGATAAGGTGGTTGCCCACTTTTTAATACACTATAAACAAAGTTAAATAAATGATACTTTCTACGATTTGACATATTCAAAATACCATTGTTATTTAAATAAGGTGTAACATGATGATTCCTAAAAGGACAGTTAAAGGATAAACGCATGCAACAATTCTGTATCTTTTGTATTTGATGTGACATTTGCATAGATAGAGAATCTTCGTAGACGACATCCCCGTAATCAAACAACGATAAAATAAGACTGTCGCATAAATAATATTTTGTTTTAGAAGGCAAGAATTGTTTTAAACTATAAAGTTTCCTTATTCGGAAGTATGCAATAACTTACTGTTTATGTGAGCTTGAAATGAAAGAGATTCGTCGAATATGACGCCCAAATTTTTAGATTCCGTAACTAAAGGCAGAAGAGTGTCATCAATCTTTGGTGTGAAATCCTCTGCAACTCTATTTGCACTATTTCCACGATTATTAAAAAAAATAATACAAGACTTTGTAGCATTTATTATCAAATTGTGACTCTTAGAAAAGCTGCCCAAACTATTTAAATCCATGTTAAAATATTCCAGGGAAAGGTATATATTGTCTAAGGAGAATGATATGTATAATTGTGAATCATCGGCATATTGTTCTATTTTTGAATATTTTATGCAATCATGCATATGAGCAACATACATTGAGAACAATAATGGACCCAAGATTGAGCCCTGTGTTTATCAACAAATACCCGGACTTCACCAATCCACACCCCCCTCTAATCTCAACGCAATGTGATCTGCCTCTAAGATATTGGGATAAGAACCTGACAGACTTATCCGAAAGGCCATAATAGTGAAGCTTAGTTAACAATAAATTATGGTTTAGAGTATCAAAGGCCTTACTAAAGTCCAACAGAGCTAGACATGTCATTTCTTTTTTATCTTCATTACGTCGAATTTCATTTAAAACATCAACTAAACTGGTTGCAGTACTAAAGTTTGGCCGAAAACCAGACTGGCAATCAAGTATAATATTTGACAAGCTCACATAATTGTATAATTGAGAATAAACATGTTTTTCGATGATTTTCGACACAGCTGAAAGAATGCTAATCGGTCTTAGATCTTTTGATTCCACAGGATGTGGAATTTTCGCCAGCGGTGTTATTACAGCCTTCTTCCAGATAGCCGGAAAAGAACTCTCCAAAACACAGCTATTTACTATATTTATTAAGGAGTTCAGGCAATAAGGAAGACACAGTCGAAGATCCCTAACAGAAATGGCATCCTCGCCAACAGCAGAGGTAGTTATCTTGTTGAGATATTTTAGTAAAGTATCTTCGTCCAATAATTCCAAATTAAATTCGGATGTAACACTAGGGTGATTAGTAGAATTATAATAATTAATTTTGTCATCCGAAACAGAATCAATTGCTTGAGTGCAAGACGAAAAATATAGATTCAGTGTATTAGGGTCACATAAATCGTTTGGTAAGGCATCTGCCTTGCTACGCGTTAAATTTAAT
Source organism: Pissodes strobi (assembly GCA_016904865.1). Taxonomy (NCBI): domain Eukaryota; kingdom Metazoa; phylum Arthropoda; class Insecta; order Coleoptera; family Curculionidae; genus Pissodes; species Pissodes strobi. Next base: position 54,300 of record MU183688.1, on the reverse strand, counting down.
TGATTTACATTTACCCAAAAATCTTTACCCTTCTTTGAGGAAAAAATGATTAAAATATGAGATTTTTTCTCTAATAATGGCATGCTTAGTGTAGTTTCGAAGTTCCCTATAATATTGAAGATGAACCGCTGTTTTAGTTTTCAAATATTTTCGATACGCTTTGTCTCTCAGACGCATCATGTATTTAATATTATCCGTAATCCACGGAGTGAGGCTCTTTTCTTTAACTTTACTTCATTAAATATAATAGGTTTTGATTCAAAATTCCTAGTTTAGTACCTATATTTTCTGTATACAAAATTCTATCCCACTCTAATTGTTGTGCATCATATTGAAATTGTTCCAAATCTATATTTATATAATCACGAAACTGTAAAAATCTAGGCGTATCTTGAACTTTAGGAATGCCTAGCACTGCATATACCAAGTTATGATCAGTAACTGAATTTGATACTGGTACGGATTCTGCCATTAGATTGAGATCCCTGGTTGTAATTATTACATCAATAAGGCTAGAACTGTCTGTAGATAAATTAATACGAGTAGGATCTCTTATTAGTTGATGTAAATTATGGATCCTGCTTTGAAAATTAGTATTCCAGATGATTATCACTCATTTTATGACTACTTGCCTTACCATTAGATTAATAATATCGTTTTTTAGTTTAGATTTTGTTTGTTAATGAAAATAATAAATGAATTCAACTATAGTATCCCTTTTTTCCACATATTTCCATCATTAATAAAATCCCGTATGTCCCAAAAATATTAAAAAACGAGGGGGAAAAACTGTAAGTCCAATAAAACTATAACATAATTACCTCACTCCTAAAATGTATCTGAAAATCACATACGTCCAATATATAGATAAACCTGTATCTCAATTTTTCCTATTTCTATTATCAATTAATTATAAAGCGTTTTTGATGTCCTCTATAAACTTTTGATTTATGGACTTACTGGTTTAGCAGATTAGGCCGACGAATATACGGATGTCCAAAAATGAGCTCATTAGTTTTAGGAAATAAAGGCATGTATTCATAATTTTAATGTTATACTGTTCCAAGAAATGAAGTAAAGTAAGAGACATTGGTAAATCGAATTTATAATTCCGTTTAACCTGCATTTAACGCATTTCGATGTGAATTTTCTGTCGCAGGATCGACGCCAGTTTGAAGGGGTGTTTGGGATTTTCAGCTTGCTCTGCATCTTCAGGATCTTCAAAAATCAACTTTACTGTATTTTTTATTATAACGGCAGCATTGTTTTCTGTAATTGTGCTATATACAACTACAATGTTTTCACCACTTTGGGTTATTTATTCAAATTAATTTTTATTGAAGAAATTTAATGCTTTAAAGCCTTCACTATAAAAAAGCCAAAAAGGTGAAAAACATAGATTGAAAATTGCGAGCGTTCGCAAACCGTGTAAGAAATAAATGTGTTTCTCTTCTATTTAACACCTAAAGGAGCCTTTTTAATCTCAAAGGCATCAGAAATTTTCAAAGATTTCGTCACTTAAACTAATAAAGCTGATTTTTATCTATTTTTGTGTGCGCAAAGGTACTGTACGTACATAATAATATTTATAAGAAAGTTTAAGCAGAACTCCATAATTCAATCACTGGTGACCACACGGAAACAAAGAAAAAAAGAGCCAAGAACTTTATTGTTTAGGGATTTAGTTATCCGCTTAAAGTAGAACGATAAGATTTACTGCCGCAATTTCTCACACTTACTTTTCGTTGTTTAGAAGGAAGCGGCGCGGCGCCCGCATTTTAAAGGTAGTTTTTTTTTTAATTGAGGCAAGCGAGGAAGTTAAAACTGTATTTTTCTGCTGCATTGCATATTAATAAATTTAAATATTTTCTTCGTTGGTTGAGGTCGCACTAAGTCCGGTTGCAGGAAGTTTTAGTCAAATTAGTCCGTCCTGAGGATACATAAGTAACAACCGGATTTCAGAGTTGTACTAAATGGTGATTTTTGACTGTTTCCTTTCCATCAGTTTTCAAGCAGGATTAACGGATAAAATATAGTATACCTACCACAGACTAACAATTATTTAAAATTTTGTTGAATTATCTGCTCAGAAACCAAAAATATAAATTAAACATCCTGAAACGGATGCGATAATATGAGGGACAAACTAGATTGCAATTATCATGCCTATGCCGACAGAGTTAATAACAAGAAAAGGAAAGTTGAATATTGTAATCTACTAAAATGCATAAGCTACTAAATAAATATCACCCTGTCCTAAGTTTGAACTTGAACTTGGAAATTGTTATATAAACATTAAAGCCAAACTATAAACAACGCGAGCAATCAACGGGAGCGATTTTGAACCTTAAGCAAGCAATGGTCAGCAGTTTTTATAATATAAAGACGCTACCGAACCATCAGTTTGGCAGGCTTTTGTCTCACCTAGCTGCCGTCGGATTCTATCCGCTCCTAAGTTAGCTACACAGCTGCCTTCAGGTTCTACTCCTTTATTCCTGACCCAGTACCGGTTAGCCACACGGCTGCTGAGTCTAGGGGTTTCCCAACCGCAGTAGTAAAAGTCAAATCAAGGATAAGTTTGTCAGAGTTCTGAGAAAGACAAGTGTCTAAGTAGAGTCAGCTAAATAGTTTAGTGAAATATTTTAGTGCTCTTAATAAAAACTCAACAAAAACTCTTAAGAAAAAACTATAATAAGACAGTAACCAAAGACCTAGAAACAATTATTACAAACCATACCTCAAATCGAGAAAAATATGCGCGCCTTAGTAATCGGGTATAATAGAATCTCATTACATTTCTGACCAATAGACATTGTTTTATCATTAAGTTTTTGACAAATAGACATTGTTATTGTCATAACTAAAAGTGCTTTCTTTATAATCTCTTCTTACCCCGTAATTCAGGCCCGGACGCTCTGAACTGCACCTCTGCACGCTAAGCAAGGCGTGTCATCACGAATAAAACATACAGTGGCAGATTGAGGAAAGCGTTAAGTCTAACCAAAAGACCCCGTCATTGTACTTATCGTGACACGACTCTTCTCTGAGACGTGTGTCTTTCTTTTTATTCGTGACAATATCAATAGTCAATAGTTTTATTGATCTCAATACACAATTGATGCTTACAAGTCACACAATTAATAACATTTGAGAAAAACAAATTAATACTGAAAAAATAATATTTAAAATTTTATTTAATTCTTAAGTAGTTTTCATCAATTTAATTGATGGCTAAATCAATTTTGTTTAAAGCTGTATTATTATTATTACTTATCACAATCGTTTGTTGGCAATCCCGGAAGAATATTACAAAAAAAAACTTTGGGGTTCGTGAAAAATAGCATAATTTGGCAAAAGGTTAGTTATTTGCCAAGTATTATGCTGACGAAGATCCGCATATCCAAAAATTCTTATTTGTTTTCAAGGTTATTGCATGCTGAATGTAAATGCGTGTTAAGGTCACGGTTAGTAGTTGCAGACGCATAAAAAGCACCCACACAATCATTCCAGCAACTAAATACAGAGGCCGGCCCCATACACTACAAAAAATTACCTCTGTTTGAGGGAATTGAGCCGGCATGAGAAAGGCTACATTTAACCCTTAACCGCCGCCGTTGGTCCTCCGGACCGCTAACGTAATTAGCTACCCAATTTCTCCTAATTTCCTTTTGCCTAGACGTCCGACCGTCCGAGTACCTTTCTATTCCTAACAGCATTGAACAGATAAATAACCGGTGCGGTCGCAATGATAAGGTTTTCTAACTCGGCGTTATTTTAATCGAGTGGTCCGGGAGACCTCACGACGGTCTTTATGTAATATTTTAGAGTATCGCTATCTTGAGCTGTTGTGTGATTCAAAATGGCGTCAAGACGTGTTCCACACCGAGTTATAATTGCTATTTTGAGGCTAAACTTAATTGTATGCTCGATTCACTTGACTCAAATGTAGAAATAATATCAGACCGCAGTAAAGATTACTTTTGTGAAAGTGAGCATTATTCCGACTCTGAGATTGAAGTTGATTGGGCTACAAAAAATCAGCCTGATAATACATCACAAGATAATTTATCAACAAATAGTAATGATTCAATATTATTGTTATGGAATGATTCGGTTCAAATGGTCTAATGTTGAGCCGTGTCGAAAAACAAGATCTCCAATCCATAATATCTGCCACGCTTTTTCTTTCTTCTAATTGGCGCAAACCTTCACCTCAGCTTAGAAGAGGCCGAGGGTGCGTACGCTAGACCGCGTCGTCTTCAAAGCGTGCAAATAGGCATTAGCTCTAATGCCGGAAAGTAGGGGTGGGTTAGTTTTATAAGGCGACATGGGCTTGTAGACGGCACAAGCAAGAAATACCCCAAAGCTGATATATGGCATTCGTTTTACCCTAAGCTTCGGAACTACCAAGAGAAAATTACTTAAATAAATCCGAAATTAACTTGATTAAGTTGATTTGAATTTAATCAATACGAGCAAATGAAAAAAAAATAATAACCAAAAATTAATTTAATAATTAGAGAATTAATTTAATTATGAAAGGCAAGTAAGCACGCCAGTATTAAAAATTAAAAAGTGAGAAGCAAAAAAACTAATCATTAACAACAAAGTCAATATTAAACTTTAGTATCTATAGCAATTCAATGAAGCCGAAACATTTTAAACATAGAGCGCAAATGAATTAAGTCAAAGTACCCACCTTCTTTAGTCGTCCTGATTTCTTCGTGGTCCAGGTAATACATTAAATAACACAGGCAAATTTAGTAAATAGAAAGTTGGTTTATTACAATGCAGAAAACTGAACAATAAGGTGACGATTTTTCCGATATTCTATACGCTATACTAAATATTACGACTAGAACTGTCTACTAGGGTAAAAAAAACAACAACTATTAATGATTGAATTATCTCGCTCAATTAAAAGCCGATATCGTAATGTATCATGGATAGAACAAAAACTTCCAATAATAATCAGGTTCTTTTGTACACTCGAACGTGATCACCTTGTGGTGGCTAAAGAAATTCGAAGAGAAATATTACGTGATATAACCGATGTTAGAAACAAACCGAACTAATCAAAAATATAAATTTACGTTCTTACTTTTGAAAATCACAGTTCAAGTAACATAAATAAAATACCTTATTCGATTATTATTTAGGCGCGCAAACCATGATATGACGTCACAGTCCCGTTCTGCAAACTAATTATGTATATAATTGAAACTAGGTACGCCAATAATAAATGATATCTTGGGCAGTCGATTAAAATTAAATCAGTAGATTGGGAGCTGTCTTCGTTAATCCATTATCAACCAGACTCTATCTGACCATAAAGGCACTGGTATAACATAAAAGACCCAGAAAACACCTAAGTTCCATAGTTGACAAGTCCTTTAATTCAGTTCGGTGAGGATTGGAATATGTCATTCTTACTTGTTGAAGTTTTGGGTTTGTCCATGTAAGAACAGATTGTAGCATTGAATCATTGAAAATAAGCTAACCCAAGCATTTAACGGTTCAAATGTCTCTCCCTCAATTTGCGAAATTCGAACAGCAGGGAATCTTAAGATATTAACGTGCGGTTTTCCTTCTGCATCAAGTTAAGTTTGAAGGTTTAATAAGTAAGAGTTTTTCTTGACTAAATGGCGGACCACAGCAAAATGAATGGTTGTTCGTTATAGTCACATAAGGATATACATTATGGGGTTTATTCTTGACAAACTGGTGCAGCTCATTTTATTATTTATCATTCGCCGTAATGAGTAGAGATCAAAGTGTCGACTCGGACGACGAAATTGTAATGAGCTCTACCGACCGGTGAGTGCAGTGCTGGAAGTGAACGGCAGTTGCCTTCTACCGGAAATTCAAAACTGGGACCGTCTGGGTTATCTTTAGAGCAGTTTTCTGTAGCGATTTGTGGTACCAACTCCTGAACGTGCGTGACGTTTGGGGACTTTATTTTTTTGTGCGGAAATTGTGATTTAACTTTGTATGTTTCCGTAATGAATGGCGGGTCGAATGATTATTTCCTTTTTGCTAGTTCGAGCAATTATTTAAGATGAGCTTTGGTTCATCAAAGCTGCGTTTTCCTTTCGAAATCACTTTACATAAATAATTGAGTATGACAGTTCGTGGCCACGTGGCGGGTTAGCAGGCACTTAGAAGGAAGCATCTGTTTCCGGAGAACTTTTGAAGGAAATGACCCTAGGTTGACTTGCCGTTTAGAGCAGTGGTCGTGTTGGAAGTTTTTCTACTTATTCGTATTGGCCAGGCGTAGTTGTAGTGGGAATATTAGAAGGAAGCATCTGTTTCCGGAGAGTTTTTGAAGGAAACCACTCTACGTTGACTTGCCGTTTAGAGCAGTGGTCGTGTTGGAAGTTTTGTTGCTTTACCTCATTGGATTGTTCCAACCGACCAATTTCTAGAGTCTCAGGTCATATTTTCCTTACGTTGTTTAGTTTTGTTCGTTAGTGCCTGGAACTCGCCCAGTAACTGGGATTTGATGCTGCTTTAGGTAGAAGCAATTTCTCCGTCCACGACCTACCTGTGCATTCCAACGAGCTAGTCGTATAGCAACCCTTTATCGGTAATTTCTTTTTTTTTCACTGTTTTATTTCGATATATATATATCTTTATTGTCTGAGTTTAAATGTCCTTTGATCACGAGTTACATGCAGAACCTTGAATATTTTGATGTTCTACAGGGTTCAACCGTAGGAATACACGTCAACCGTAGGGTACACTTTGACCGTAGAGTACTTCAATCGTAGGGGTACACTTCGACCGTCGGGGTACTTCAACCGACAGAGTTACGCTTACTAGCCCTTAAAGCTCGGTCATTAGGCTACGCCAGTTTGGTCTCTGGATTGTGACTCGTTCAGGACACCATTAGAGTCCTTCTTCGTCGGAGGAAGTATATGGTTCTTGCCTTTCCACCTAGAAAACAGCCGAGAAGCCTTCTTCGTCGGAGGAAGTATAGTGTTTTTCCCTTTCCACCTGGAAAACAGCCGAGAAGCCACCAACATTTAGTTGTGATAGTGAGCTATCTTATCTTTAATATTAGAATTTGTTTCTACCCCTTTCTCTCCTTTATATCTTTAAATATTAACGCCTAACCGTATTATTTATTACTCTGGTTAATAAACCAGAGAAGTAACTTAAATTTCTCCTTGACGGAAATACGCCAAACCGTACCTAATTAAGATAATTTTCTTTACTCTAATTAATAAGTCGAAACTTAAAATTTAACTTATTTTATTCTCGTAAATCAAGATCTAAGATTCAGCTTGCTTTACTCTTGATAGTCATAACTTGTAACATTTTTAACTGACCGACACAGGTAGTTTATTAAAATAATCGGGTATAATTTCAAGAAGTTTGCAACGAGTAACGCGAATTATTTTTCCGAATATCGATTTGTTCAGGTACCTTTATTAGGGAACTCTCGCTTCCTTTCGGTAGATTTGGCGTTGTGTTGTCTAGTTCCTGGTCTAGTTTTCTAGTCACTAAGAACAGTGCCTTTATGGTCAGATAGAGTCTGGTTGATAATTGATCACCGAAGACAGCTCCCAATCTACTGATTTAATTTTAATCGACTGTCCAAGGTATCATTTATTATTGGCGTACCTAGTTTTAATTATAAACATAATAAGTTTGTAGAGCAGCACTGTGACGTCAGACCATGGTTTGCGCGCCTAAATAATAATCGAATAAGGTCCTTTATTTATGTTACTTGAACTGTGATTTTCGAAAGTAAGAACGTAAATTTATATTTTTGATTAGTTCGGTTTGTTGCTAACACCGGTTATATCACGTAATATTTCTCTTTTATTTTCGTTAGCCACTACAAGCTGATCATGTTCGAGTGTACAAGGGAACCTGATTATTATTGGAAGTTCTTGTTCTATCCATGATACATAACGATATCGGCTTTTAATTGAGCGAGATAATTCAATTATTAATTGTTGTTCTTTTTTCATTTTCTTTTATTTTCCCTTATGCCTCAAGTAACTGAGTAAAATTTCTGACTATTAGAACAGTAGACAGTTCTAGTTGTAATATTTAGTATAGCAGTATAGAATATCGGAAAAATCGTCACCTTATTGTTCTGTTTTCTGCATTAAGTAATAAACCAACTTTCTATTTACTGAATTTGCCTGTGTTATTTAATGAATGACCTGGACTACGAAGAAATCAGGACGATTAAAGAAGGTGGGTACTTTCACTTAATTCATCTGCGCTATATGCTTGAAATGTTTTGGCATCATTGACTTGCTGTAGATACTAAAGTTTAATATTGACTTTGTTGTTAATAATTATTTTTTTTTTGCGTCTCACTTTTTAATTTTTAATACTAGCCTACTTACTTGCCTTTCATAATTAAATTAATTCTTTAATTATTAAATAATTCTTGGTTATTATTTTATTTTTTTTTTCATTTGCTTGGTTTGATTAAATTCAAATCAACTTAATCAAATTAATTTCGAATTTATTTAAGTAATTTTCTCTTGGTAGTTGCGAAGCTTAGGCTAAAACGAGTGCCATATTTCAGCTTTGGGGTATTTCTTGCTTGTGCCGTCTACAAGCCCGTGGCGCCTTATAAATCTAACCCACCCTTACTCTCCGGCATCAGAGCTAGGGCCTATTTACACGCCTTGAAGACGACTCGTTCTAGCTTACGCATCTGTACTTGCAAATTCACTCAATTTAAAATATACGCCCATTATATTTTTAGATATTTCAATTGCTTCTTCATTTTGAATATGAAAATTTTTACGAATGTAATTTTTTGGCATTTCTAAAACCTTAATTTCCAATTTTCACTTTTCATCTAGGGTGCGTCGAGTAACATAGATTTAGAACCCAAATAATGGTAATAATGGTTATTTGTTTGTATTATTGCAAAATGCAACTTCTACGGGCATTTTAAATCACTTATTTATTGTATGCATTTTTTTTGCAAGTTGGATTTTTTTTTAGTTTACAAAAACATTTACCTTACCTGTCACCTAAATAAAAGTTTTAAAAATGTGATTTTTGAATATTATTATTCTAGTTGCTTTACAAAACCATTTTGCATTGATTTGATTTAATTGGTAACTAGGTATATAAATGTTTTACGCAAGCGCTTTTTAGCCAATAGATAAATGAATTGGCAAATAGGTACGGTACTGGTGCGGCACTACACTAACTTATTCGGTTAATTTAAAACACAAAAACATTATTTTAATACGGACCTCGATTTTTTACTAGTCCAAACTAACTGTGCTAGTGTTAACCTGACCCAACAACATTTTCGTTCTAAACTGTTGGTGTGCTTGCTCTAAAAATTGATGTGCTAGGTTGTGCTAGGCGTCCTTTATTTGTGCTAGCATTTTGACAAAATATATCCAACTTGGGGGGGGGGGATTAATTATTGTTCTGAAAGGGTATGTGTAAGTTTTATATAATAAATAAATATTGGAATCTTGATGTTTATTTTGGTAAATTGCAGTCAAAATAATAACTAGTTCGTGTATCCACAGTTTTCAACGTTCTTATATAGTTTCTAAATTTGATTACCCTATTTTCAAGGATCATAATCTATATTTTTAATACAAAAATAGTGGCTCCCACACCTAACTGCCAAGACTTAGACACACGCCTTTAAAAAGAATTATTCTCTGAGTAGACCTGGCATATGGACCACCTTATGAGCAACTAACAAGTAATGCTTAATATTTGACACTCAATGCTTAAGGCTTGTTACAACACTTATCAGGTTCTTTTAACAACTGCAAGTTTCTCCATTTTAGGAAAAACTTGCAATCTTCTCAAACCCTCTGCAGGTTATTCAACATTAGTTGTTGAATATATTATGTTGCTAGTTTGGGAGCTGTCCACGATATATCCCTGGAAACAGCTTTTAGAAGACAAGTTTCAATAAACTGTACACTTTTTATTTCAATGGTTTTCGATTTGATTTTACTGCATTCAAACAAACTGGTTTCTGCCTTTAGTATCATGAACTCTGTTGTACTTCATTTACCTCAGAATGTAAATCCTAGCCAGCTACGTTTAACCTTTGAAAAATATGCCGGAGTTCATTTGCTTTTGAATAGGAACAAATCAATGCAACACTGAATAAACAGAATAGAGTGGACAAATAAAGTCTATCGCAATATACAATCTAAAAGCATGCGGACTTTTCCCATTTTTACGCTGTTTGCTGGCAAATATCGTTTCGTGTCGTCTTTGTTTGCTTGAATATATTTGAGCCCAAAATTTTTACTAGTGTTTTGTTATTGCATTATATTGCAATGACAATACTGAATCTGAATCGTCCTTCAATTTTAAAAAAGAAAATAAACATTCTATTTCCATGAAAATATTGATATTATATTTGGAAATGTCTTCTTGTATTCCTTAAACCACAAAGTGATCGGAGGTACGAATATTATTGTCAACTGAATTAATACTTGTCAAATTATTCTACTCGGCTCCTCTGAATATTTATAAAATTTTAATTAATGATTGCACAGCGTG
>MU183688.1:0-23776 GCA_016904865.1 Pissodes strobi | reverse complement strand
TTATCTATTAACTGACTTGTTTTAGGGGAAATCATTCAGGGGTCTTCGGTTTAAATGTACAGTTTGGCACTCTATGGGGGATTAGTTAGGTAAAGTGAGATTTGGACATGCAGAGGGCTTTTACATTAATAGTATATTCTGGAATGGATGAACTTCTACACTTGGTGATAGATAGATAGATAGATAGATAGATAGATAGATAGATAGATAGATAGATAGATAGATAGATAGATAATATACTATATTGGGGCCAAAGGTTATGGATGCGTCTCTTACAGCCTCTCCTAACCACATACCTCACTCGCACCTCCAAGATGGTGGTCCCCGGAAACCTGTGACGGACTCAAAGATCGAGTAACCAACCCCGGTGGATGGGAACGAATCAGGGCAGACGCGAGAGGGAGAAAGAAGACGGACATGGCAATGGACAAGGATATGAGAAAACAATGAACAAAAATATGTGTGACAAAACTCAAGGTAATGTACCCCAAGTGAGTAATAATCTCACCGCCGACTCCGATCGCGTGAAATCCGCGGTGGTCGGTGCTGGCCCCTCGGATTTTGGGAAGGGCCAACCACACATTGAAGGAGACCTCTTTAAAAATAGATGTGAAGTGACGGAAGCAGACCCATTTAAAAGAAGAGAGTCTATTAGTAGGACTCCACCTAGACGTAGGGCAAACTCGCTCCCAGATGAGGAGGAGATAATCAGGAGACAAGTACCACAAACCGGCAAACCCACAAAAAAAAGGAAATGGGATAATGCACCTGAAGAAAACAAAACGGTAACTACGAATATAGGACAAGTTTTCGCGAAGTACCTGAAAGAGGTGATAGGGAGTATAGAAACCCTGGGAACCGTTGTATCAGCAACATATAAACCGAAGAGGGAGTTCTGTGAAGTTAGCAGTAAACTCTCTGCTATTGCGGAGCAAATGCAGTCTCAGAAATTCAAAGAATGGATCGACGCAATAATAATAGAAGAAGGTAACAACAGTATACCAGCCGAGTTGGCAGAAGAAAATGCTTATCTACGACAGCGCATCGCAACGCTGGAAGACAAACACCAGGAGACAATAATGGCGCCAACCGATGAGAAAGTAGTTTGCGATGGCTGCCAAAAAGCCCGAATCAGACAAACTAAGAGACAAAAAATAACATCCAACCGGAGCTGGGAAGGATTTCAAAACATTAGAGAGGAAGACTGGAATAGCGACTTATTTGAGCCACTGTCTGAGAGAGATACAAATATTTGGGACGCACCACCAGAAGCAGTCGTAGTACTCCCGTGCAATTCCAATATTGAGACAACTCACAAGAGTGTTGGTAGGGCAATAGAGAAATTTGGATCTAAAGAGGGCCTAAGGAAACAAATAAATAAACCAGGTGATGTAGCAGTAATGCTGCACTCCGTAGGCTTCCCCACCACAGATGGAAAGTTCACTCACTCCAACAGGTATATAGTATATCCTATACTGAATGAATGTAAGACTAGCGCCGAAGATAAAACCACGTTTGAATGTCTGGCAAAAATCAGGGAATGTGTTAAGACACAAAACATAGACAAAATTGCCATACCTGAAATCGATGACGTGAGGGGAGTCATGGTAACCAGGATGCTCCAATTTCTTTTCATTAATGCAAAAATCACGGTATACAAACAAGAGGCGCGTGTAAAGGAAGGACGAGGTAAATTAAAAAGCTTAATCGAAAAGCGAGAAAAGGTCGGGACAACGCAAAGACCTAAGGATGATGCGATACTGGTGAAGCTGCCTGGTAAAAGTTACGCTGAGACACTCAGAATCATTAAGGCAGCGGTAAACCCTAGCGAGGTAGGAGTTGACATTAAAGAAGTAAAAAAGACTAGAGCTGACCATGTCCTGCTCACAATAAAAAACGGTACAGACAAAGCGAACATCCTTAAAAAGGTTCTTGAGGAAAAGATACCAGATCTAACGACATCTTTGCTCCAAAAAAAGAAGGTCTTACATATAAAAAACATGGACGAGCTCACGAATAAAGAGGATATTGTGACAAATATTGCAGCCAAGCTGGGAATAGCACATGATAGAGTGGATGTAAGGGCTCTCAGACCAGCGTTTGGAAGCAAGCAAAATGCCACGTTGATATTAACAGACTCGGATGCTGACAAGCTAATACAAATGGGATCGATCAGAATAGGATGGTCGCTCTGCAGAATTTTAGAGAGGGTTAAAGAATCTCGTTGTGCTAAGTGCTGGGACAGTGGACATGAAATAGCCCAGTGTAAGGGGACTGACAGAAGCCAGTTGTGCCTGAAGTGTGGCAAGGAGGGACATAAAGCGTTCCAATGCAAAAACGAACCTTTTTGTCTGCACTGCAATCAGGAAGGACATCGTACTGGGGGCCCACAGTGTGTTAGTCGGAGGACAAAGATATCCAAACCAACACAACAACATGTTGAAGATCCTTCAAATTAACACAAATAGGAGCAGGCAGGCTATAGACATGGCCATAGCTACGGCCAAAGAATTGGAAGCGGCCATAATACTCGTTAGTGAGCCGAACGTCAATTTTATAAGGGACAGAAAAGACTGGGTAAAGGGGATCGACCTGAAATCTGCAATCAAGGTTATGAGTGATAAAATAATTATCAAGGGCCAGGGGCAAGGACAAGGATACGCATACCTCACAGTCAGCGAATTTACCATCTATAGCTGCTACTCCTCGGGAAACGATGATATTCTTGATTTGGAAGAAACTTTGTTTCGGATAGGGCGACAGATAAGAACAAAAGGAGAAAATGCAATAATTACAGGTGACTTCAATGCTAAGTCACCGCAGTGGGGAATGGATACAACGGACAGAAGAGGCAGAGTGATGGTGGAGTGGATGGCGACTAACGATCTGGTGGTCTTAAACCAGGGAGATATACCGACCTTCCAAAGTTTAAACTATGGTTCTATCCTGGACTTGACCATTGCTACGGAGAAGTTTCAACCTCAAGTCAGTCACTGGGAGGTACTGGAAAGGGAAACATTAAGTGACCATAATTACATTGTCTTCGAAGTTACGACCGACAGAGTACCTTTTTTCAGGACACTCAACACCAGCACCTGCGGTTGGCAAGTAAAAAAACTAGATAGGAACAAACTCAGTCAGGTCCTGAACGAACTTGGTCCCCGACAAGACCTACAGAATACAAAAAGTCTCTCCGAGCAACTGACAGATATCTGTAACTTAGTTATACCTAGAAGAAAAGCTGATGCCAGGAGAAAACCGGTGTACTGGTAGAATGAAGACATTGCCAGTATCCGCAGAGAGTGCCACAAGTCGAGAAGGGACTACACCAGAGCGGCAAGGCGTGAACCACCAGAATTGAGGGAAGCTCTATGGGAACTCTATAAAGAGTCGAAAAAGAAGCTCAAAGAACGGATCAAGGGTGCCAAGAAAAAATGTTGGAAAGAACTATGTGATAAAGTCGACTGTGATATATGGGGTGATGGATATAAAATCGTTATGAAGGGTATACTAGGATACCCCCCTAGGACAAACCTCTCCCTGGATGAGATGGAAGAAGTGGCAACCCATTTATTCCCCGAACACCGTCCTGTGATATTTAACTGTGATAATAGATATAGATTTTTAAACTTTACAATAGAGGAATTAAGGAAACTTACCTGGCTAAAATCAAAATTATCATTTGGTACTGCAACAGAGGTATCTCCAAATGTAGCATTTGGTGAGATCAAACTTACCTATTATTTTTGTTTCAGTGTCATCGAACTTTATAAACTTAGGAGATCCACCTCCAGGTCCTTCTGCATATCTCTTTTCTGCAGCAGTCTTCGATTTAACATTCTTTTTTATGTCTTGCCATGTCTAAAAATTTAAAATATTATGTATTATGCCTAGTAATATGCATTCATTCTATATAGGTAAATATTCTATATAGGTAAATTATTTACCTTTCTCCATTGAACCCACGTTTTTTTTACCCCACCTGGAATTGCATTTGAATTATCGGTGACTTCCTCCCACAGTTTTTGGGCCGATTTTTTCGTAAAATTGCTGGAAAACTTGCCAGAAAGCAATTCCTCATGGCTTTGTAAGAAATCTGTTAGAACATTTGTTTGTTCGAGAATTATGGGTGCCGATCGTTTCTGATTTTCAAACATCTGAAACAAACATATTATACTTAAGTAAACTATGACTATTATACATTATTATAGTTTTACTTTCACTGATACAAATCGTACAATTTACACAAAAACAAATATTCACAACAAACAAAAGCAAATTAATAAATATAAATTATCTTATCTTCTTAGGTTACGTCGAAAAATTCTTCTGCTTTTTTTTAACACACATTTTATGGTGGCTCGAACTTAAAAAACATTTGGCAACACCTAGTCGTTTGTTGTCCGCGTGAAAGAAATCACATGTGTTCAAGAATCCCAATTTTCAAGTTCGTGAGAACAACTCGAGAAGGAAGCGATCACTTCGGCGATGGGACCGTTCCCGTTCTCTTATAGTCGAGAATTAGGCCCCTGGTTAGAGTCCACCCATCAGGCTTAAGTTACGTGAATGGGACTAGACTTCGGTATAGGGATCTTGAACAACCCGTCCGTGTGTAGCTGAACGTTGCACGTGGCACAGTTGAGTGATGAGTACCTCTTTCTATTTAATGTTACCTTCAATTTAGCACCGGAATATTACTTTTGTAACAAACTTGCGCCCACATTCTTTAAGCGGCTTTATGTGA
Organism: Pissodes strobi; assembly: GCA_016904865.1. Lineage (NCBI taxonomy): Eukaryota > Metazoa > Arthropoda > Insecta > Coleoptera > Curculionidae > Pissodes > Pissodes strobi. The sequence continues at coordinate 19,032 of MU183688.1, read as the reverse complement.
TCACGATTTCGCGCGGGAGTCAGAACACAAATATCTCTTTTTCTCTTGAGCACATAATTGGTATCTTTAAATTTATATATTTCTTAACCTATATCTATATTGAGTTTTGGACTACCACTGATTAGATATTTTGTTTAAAATTCATAATTTTATTGGTGTTAGAGTTAGGTTTTGGCCTGCCTCCAATTGTCGGTTGGTTGTGCATCCGCATAATTTTTATTTACTATATTTATGATTCATTCTTCGAGGCATCACGCTCCGACCTACCGGATGAAGTGTTGAAAATTAATTTGATATCTGTTGTAATCGGTGAGTGAACTTTAACAAATCTCGGTGCCTGAGCACTTATTATCTTTTTCTTTAATTAAAATACACATAAAGTGCGTCGCACCATGATCCACACAATCAAATGCCTTGGAGAGATCACAGAACACTGCCGCCGTTGCCTACCTCGTATTTATTGATATATATATACACGCTCTCCAAGAAGGCAAAAATAGCATCATGAGTCCCCTTGGCAGTTTGTGCAGATAAAATGTTATGCTGGTGTAAAAAGGATATAATTCTGCTCTTTGTAAGTTTCTCGTGAATTTTTGAGAGGGCCGATAAAATAGATATTAGGAGCAAGTTACGTGGCTGATCCAAATCACCCCCTTATGAAGGGGTAGAACCATCCTCTCCTTTAAACAGGGAGGAAAATGCCCTTAAGCCAGGAGTTGCTTATGGCAAAGACTAGTGCATCTAATGCACAAAGACCCAGGCAGCAAGCTGACGTCAGTATGACGTGATTTTTTCGTCAGATTATTACGTCATTTTGACTAGAAAAATGACGTCATTATGACGATAGGATCACGTCGGAATCTCTTGGCCATCCTCGGAAATACCTATATTAATAATAAAAGTCTTGGAGTCTTGCGGAGATCGAACCACGAACTTTGGGCACGCGAGGCAAACACGCTACCACTGAACCAACTGATCCTTGCAGAATTTCTTTTTTAAAAGTGTATATATGGACTCAATAGGGGTTAATGTTTTATTTAATATTTCGGTCCAGGCCAGGCTAAGCTAATGCCGTTTTACTCTAGAGCTTTTAGGGGTGAGCTTAGCCTAGCCTTATGAGACTCATGCGTATTATATAAATTCAATGTAAAGTCATAGATTTTTATTTAGATAACTCATACATTAGCAATATTATGCTTTACATTGATTTTCAAGGCGAACAAAATGGCATAAAAATAAATTTCAAAAAATGCCAAAAAACAACATTTTTATAGGTTATATCATCATGAAATATTAGTCAACTTGCTCGAAAATATTCGGGTAAGATCGTGAACGGACGGTAAATTTAAATAATTTTAAAATAAGCTTATATATTGAACACCACGTGACCTACCCTCTCTACCCCATAACCAATATCCAAGAAGTCATTGAAATACAGTTGCGTAAGCGTTAATCTGATTTTTTTTATATATATAATTATATATAGAAGTGTTAAAGGCAAAGCGAAACAAAATTGATACGTTTGGTTTCCTTGCTCGCTAAAAAAGCAAAATATTCGAGGTGTTGTAGTACATAGAAAATTTAAATTTACAAATACACAACTTTGATAATAAAAAATAAAAAGTTATTGTTAACCCAACCCGATTTTTTTAAAGAAAATTTTCTTAAGAAATTTAGCGAAGATTAAAAACATTGTAATAATATGGTATGATTAACATTAAGGTTTTAAATTGATTTACTGAGAAAATAAAATTTTTCTAAGTGTGAAATGCGTAAAAAAGACGTGCGAAGTCTCGTAAAAAAGACGTGATGTCTAGGACGTCTAGAAATCGGCGTCATAAATCACGTCATTTATTGGTCATATGGCGCCTCAAACAGAAAGCGACCAAAAAAAGACGCAAAAATGACGTGACGGTATATGACGTCTAATACACGACTTCGACACGTAAATCGACGTCATAAATCACGTCATTTATTGGTAATATGACGTCCCAGACCAAAATGCCGGAAAAATCACGTCAAATTGACGTCAGCTTGCTGCTTGGGCAGGTAAAACCAGAAGCAATCCTGAAGGGATACCATCAGGTCCCGAAAATTTACGGTTCTTTAAATCCTGAGTTGCCTCCCTAACCTTATCGGAATTCGAATTCTCACAGAAAAACATTGGTTAATGCTGCCACACAGTACATGATAAAACGGGGTAATCCAGTGCCACAAGGGATCTGAGCACAAATGGTCTCATGATCAGAGATACCCGATGAAAGTGCAGAGCATGTAATATTGCTTAAATTGGTACATAAGTAACCAATGGTGTATAGCTCACCTTGGCCTACTCCTCATCTTATTATTCTATACTTCCTGTTTCTGGTTTCTTTTTATACCCTTTCTTAAATTATACTTGTTTCTTAGTTTCTCCTTAATTTCCGCACTTACGTGTTTCCCTTATCATTCTTCCGATCCTCAACCGTTTTCTCTCTGCACCTTATCAACGGATAGGAAATAATGCACTAGTTAGGGCTTTGAATTTTACGTAGAATCAAAAACCTAAAATTTTACACGGTGTTTCATTTGAGATAAGAAAATCCTGGCTAAAGTTAATGCCCTGTACCCTATATTGTTAAATGTGATAAAATTAAAACGTGCTATATTCTAAACAACCTGTAGATACATTTAAAATGGACAATGTAAAAAATATATATAAAAAATAAATGCAAATATAATGATTAGTCTCTCCCTCAAATTATTTTAATTATTTATACTAATAACCTTTTTTCAATCTAAGACATACTTTTCATATTTACATTTAAACGGATTCACACTTAAGAAAATATAATGAATTCCGGTAATGATGGCAGCCTATTTTCTTAGAACTTAAGGATTCTCTTACACCGTCCTTAGTAAAATATTTCCACGTATTATTTCATTTACCCACTCTTAACATGCCAAGGATAATAGAAAGGGGTTTTAAAGCTTTAGAAAATATAATTGCGGTCCGTAGGATATATATAGAAACAGGGACTGACTAACTTTGAATTCAAAATACTCTGGCCAATAAAAAATATGTATTTTTGGTAACATATAACTTAATAATACAATTCCAATAGAATAAACCTCTCTAAATACGAAAATGACCACCAAATAGTCGTAACATGTAAGCTTCCTTGTTATATTAAACAAAACACATGCTTAGCGGTACCATTTAATGTTTGTTTTAAAAAAGATATTGTCACGAATTGTATTTTTTTTATCTGTGACGCCACGCCTTACTTAGCGTGTAGGAAAGTAGCTCAGATTTAGGAACGCACTACGTCAAGTTGAGAAGAGATAATAAAGGGGACACATCGATAAAAACAGTAACAAGTTTATTTACAAACAAACTTAACAACGGTTAGACTGTATACTAATAAAGGCGTGTTTAAGATTATAGATGAATTAAGAGTTTACACTATACCCAATTAATATGAAATGCATGTCTTCTCGAGGGAGGCTTAGTTCAAAGTTTGTCTAGCAAGCGACGTCACTATTTTATTAATAAAGTTTATGTGAGCGGAGTTGTCTTTTATTTAGGTATTTGTACTGATATTTACAAGGTAAGTCTTTTAAGTTTATCACAAATTGCTAAGACACTTTCACTACTTTTTAAAACTCCCCAAAAACTATCCCTCTACTGGAAGTTCTGATACTTCATAAATTCGACTCTCTCTATACTTTTAGTAGCCCCCGAATGCCGTATACCTGTGCATACGTTCATCCAGGTTAGGTAAGGACCTGACAACCTTATACCTGTGCATAAGTGTTCTCAGTTATGGGGGTTATGGGATAGAACAGCTAGAAGTGGACGTACCTGTGTACTGCCCCGCAACTAGACTGAGCGGTTTGAGAGACCCGAAAGCCTGATGAACTTGGCGTTTGCCTGCGTATTTATATGTTACAAAATGCTGATGGCTGCATCATTAAGGATTAAAGTCGCTCCCGTCGACCGCTCAAGTTGTTTATAATTAACAGTGAATGTTTATATAACATTTTTCAAGTTCAAGTTCAAACTTACGACAGGGTGATATTTAATTAATTATTTTAATTAGTTCACAATATACTTCTTTACCTCTATATATCGTTTGCATTTATAATTTATATTAAGTTTTTTTCTAAGAAACATGGAAAATAGTTTCTTTAAAATACACCTACCTACACTTAGTCATTTTTCTTTTTAGGGGGGTTCACATCTCCTCTCTTCAGATACCAACAGTACCTAATCACTCAGCATGTCTGGATTCTTCCTTAATATCGAATTTCCATTGTCATGTCTTGATGAAACCTTTCACGTTGCTTGTCACTGACTACACCCAAATTATCAGGAAAAACATAAATGAGAACGAAGAAGGTAATTTTTTAATGACGTTGCCTAAAAATCCTCGCATTACACATTCAGATGAGTTCGAAGCTGCTTGGTGAACGTTTCTATAAAATGCATATCGCCTAACAATTTTCTAATTTGTCGATTAATAAAAATGCTCTGCGTAAATAAGAAATGAGTTGTCTCTATAGACATTTAAATCATTCAGGCTGTTGATTCATAGCATTCACAAAGTTGTTCATAAGTCAAGTTTTATATGAATGAGTTAGTTTGGGATAGGTTGTTGTTTTGAAATAAAAACCAACTCTACTCTACTTTAATACTGGAACGAAGCAAAATTTTCACTGTGATCGATTGAGCGATAATTATCTAATCTATAACGATTGATGTGTTGGCAAACTGACTTGCATATTCCGATAACAATAAGATCTTTCCGGGATAATTTAACTTGTTGTTTTTCTATGTTAATCTGTCGTTACAAGCTGCACAAATTGCTTTACTTCAAAGAGATTCTTGTGCGATCATCGTCCTTTCACGTAAACCCCTCACAAATTAACAAAACAAAGCCCGGCTCTGTCATAAAGGACCTCTATTTAGACCTTTTTAAGTCGAATTGGGGTCAAGACGAGCAAAATAGAGCTTAGAGGTCTCTATGTAGAGCCATATCAAGCAAATTATACTGTCGCAGCTGTGTTAATGCTACTTCACGTGTGAAATTATACCTCGAGCATTATGCAGTTTGCTGGTCGGAGATACGTGAGATACGGCTGAAATGAAGGTTACTGATGGTACGTGCGGCGGTGAAAAAGATAATTTTGCATTTTCTCAAAGTGTAATATTTATTAGCATGATATAATTGAGAGTCTCTTTTGTCTTATTGTTATTGAATTAGGAAGGCCTTGGAATACACCAGACTTATCTAGCATATTTTTAACATTGAAAATGTTTTTGTTTTCCTATTATGGGGTATCAAATCACGAAAAAGTGCATGCTACATTTGGTACATCACGTAATATACGTGAGAGATCGTGTTAGTCTGTTTCTGAGGACGGAATCGGTTCAAATATTAGATAAAATAAAATAATAAAGATACATTTATTTACTTTTTGTATATACATACCCCAAAATTAGATCGCATTCTAACACACACTGTGGTACAAGAGCATGTTTGCCATATTTCTTTATTAATCCGTGAATTTAACTTTCAAGTAGGTATATTTTGTTTGTAAATAGCACTTACTATTTTAAATTTATTGAACATGTTACATTTGTTATTCTATAAATACCTAATTTAAATCTACGTTAGTTAACAAAAAAAACATACGTAATTACCTACTTTAGAATTTTAAATATTGTCATCAAGCATGCGAGGAATTTCTATAAATAAAAGTGGCAATGCCGCGTGGCTGCCTCCGCTACTTCGGCTACGTCTCGTCTACTTTTGGCCGATTCCGGCCGAATAACAACATGGCGTAGTAGTCGTAGTAAAACGGCAAGTTTTGAATCTATTACTATCGTGTGGTGTTCTTTAGTGCTTTGTAAGACTTTTTGAGGCAAATCAGTGTTTAATACAGTAGTAGAGTTTGCAAGAAAACAAGTCGGAATTTTCCAAAACTTTTGTTTCATCGGTGAGTATTAAATGTCATTTCATTGACGGCCCTCGAGGGCCATACAAAGCAATAAAATAATGCATGCGTTTCTAGTTCAAGTACAAGTAGATGACAATTAGCTTCTAATAACACTTTACAAGTTTATTATATCTGCAAATCAAAAATTAAACTAATCTAGCATAATTGATATTTTCGTCTACACGAGTCCTACCGCCTGACGAGTCCAGTCCAGTCGCTTGTGCGCGCATTATAAACACACTTCTGAAAACTGAATGATATATTTGCTTATAAATACTTTAAAACCTTGCCATTTACTTTTACTGGACTGGTTTGAGGACCAATATATATGAAGATGACCCGTTAAATTGCCATGGAACCGAATTAATAAAATTAGTGTTAACAAATTATTTTAAAATCAGGATACATTATGAAACTTAAAAAGCTTGAATCGTCTCAGAAACCAAGAGTTAGAAGTTTACTTACAAAAGCTGTCTTATTTAGAAATGAATACACTTTTGTATACGTATTAGTTATTCAACTAGATTGTTTAAATAAGCGTTGTATACTTAAAATGAAATTTCAGAACTTAAAAACTTGTCAAAAATGTTCCAAAATAATTTTGTCTAGTATTTTCTTAATCTCTATCTTTGCTTTGTTTTGTTCTTTTGAGTTTTTTTTTTATTGCTGTGATTATTATATTGATTTTTCAATAGCGAAATCAGTAGTCCTACTCCATTTAATTATTGGAAACAGCAATTTTACATCTATTACGATAAAAGTATGTGTATACTATCCTAAATGAACGCTTTGATTTAGTAATATGGTGTATTGCAATATCTTTAATTTTTAATTAATAAAAATTCACAGTCCTTCGCAAGGATGCAACCGGAGGGGCATTGAAAATGATGAATAAGAAAGCAAAAATGTGATTTGTGTTATAACTCAAATAGTTTTTAAAAGCAGAGTTTAAAAAAGTAAATATTTTGTATATTTACGAGTGTTTATAATATTTTTAATTAAAGAAATGCATTTTTAAGATTTTTTAAATTTTAGTTAGTCGCCAAAATTCGGTTAATTTGGGTTAGTTTCAACTTAGTTTATTATTTTTAATCTGTTCCGATACGTTTTAGCCCTCTTTGGCGCTTTTAGTTAGTGTTGGTTAGTCGTTCAATCAACTTTCGTTAAAGTCAAATTAGTTTCAATATATTTTAGTCATTTGAACCGGTACGTTATAAACAATTTTAATGTTTTTGGTTAGTTTTGGTTAGTCGCTAAAATTCGGTTAATTTGTATCAGTTTTAGCATACTTTAACATTTTTAATCTGTTCTAATACGTTTTAGCCCGTTTTTGGTGTTTTATTTACTTTTAGTTAGTTTTGGTTAGTCATTCAATCAACTTTCGGTTACTCTCAGTTAGTTCCAATTTATTTTAGAACCGATTCCGGTACGTTATAATAACCAATTTAAATGTCTTTGTTTCATTTTAGCTAGTCGCCAATATTCGGTTATTTTCGGTTAGTTTCAACTTACTTTAATATTTTTAATCTGTTTCGATACGTTTTAGCTCTTTTTGGTGCTTTTGGTTAGTTTCGGGTTAGTCGTTCAATCAACATTCGATAAATATCAGTTGGTTTTAATTTAATATATTTTAGCCATTTGATCCGATGCCGGTACGCTATAAGCAATTTTAACGTTTTTGGTTACTTTTGGTTAATCGGCAAAATTCGTTTAATATGGGTTAGTTTTAATTTACTTTAACATTTTTAATGTGTTCTGATAGGTTTTAGCCCGTTTTGCTTCTTTTAGTTAGTTTTGGTTATAGTCATTCAATCAACTTTCGGTTACTTTGAGTTAGTTCCAATTTATTTTAATCATTTGAACCGGTTTCGATACCTTAATTATGACCAATTCTAATGATTCTGGTTAATGTTGGTTAGTCGCCAAAATTCAGTTTATTTGGGTTAGTTTTAACTTACTTCCATATTTTTAATCTGTTCCTATACGTTTTAGCCCGTTTTGGTGTTTTTTTGTTACTTTTGGTTAGTCATTCAAACAACTTTCGGTTACTTTCAGTTAGGTCCAATTTATTTTAGTCATTTAAACCGGTTTCCATACGTTCCATACGTCAATTCTGTGGCTGCGCGTGCCAGAGTTTTGGTGTTCGAAATTGTCGATACCTTTTTTCATACCAGTTTTGATACCCAATCAGTCTGAACAAAAAAATTTGAGGTATGGTGATGGAACTTTATTGACTTTTAATATTTTACAATTTAGTATCCCTCTAAAATATTAATAAAGACTTTTCAATACATTTAAATAGCATTCCTACTCAAGACAATCAAATTTAAATTATGTGCTAAAAAATTCGTTTCCAAACTTCAAAATTGTCGGTCTCAAATTTCCCAATATTTCAATATCCAAATTTAATTTATTCCCATTTTAATTAGTTAGTTTTTAGTTTTTGCGTAATCGATTTAGATTTGAATTTTGGTGAAAGAAAAAATATAACGAAAAATTAAAATGCTACGCCTATGTTTGTTTACCCACTAGCCACTTTCTATACCACAGTTTCATTGATAAATACGCACGTCACAGTCTGTGGTTTACGATACAGTTTTCTAGAAAATTATGAATGACAGACTTTGTCTTTTTAAGTAAGTAGTCGTAGGTTCAAATGACAAAAATAAATTAATGCTAACTGAAACTAACCGAAAGTTGATTGAACGACTAACCCAAACTAACTAAAAGTAACCAAAAGCACAAAAAGGGTTAAAATAAATCGGAAAAAATAAAAAAAAATAAAAGTAAGTTAAAACTAACTCAAAGTTACCGAAATTTGGCGAATAACCAAAACTAACCATAAAAATTAAAATTGGTTATAACCTATCGGATCCGGTTCAAATTAATAAAATAAATTGGAACTAACTGAAACTAACCGAAAGTTGATTCAACGACTAACCGAAAGTAACCAAAAGCTCCAAAAAAGGCTAAAACGTATCGGAACAGATTAAAAGTATTAAAGTAAGTTAAAACTAACCAAAACGAACCGAATTTTGGCGACTAACCAAAACTACCCAAAAACATTAAATTCGATTATAACGTATCGGCACCGATTGAAATGACTAAAATTAAAACTAACTGAAATTAACTGAATATTTATTGAACGACTACCCACGACGACTATCTAACCCAACCTAACCCAGTCTAACATAAACTAACCAAAAGCACCAAATATGGCTAAAACGTATCAAAACAGATTAAAAATATTATAGTAAGTTTTAAGTTAAAAATAACCCAAATTAACCGAATTTTGGCGACTAACCAAAATTAACCAAAAACAATAAAATTGGTTATAACATATCGGAAAGTTGATTGAATGACTACCCAAAACTAATCAAAAGTAACCAAAAGCACCAAAACGGGCTAAAATGTATCGAAATAGCTTACACAAATTAAAGTAAGTTAAAACTAACCAAAACGAACCGAAATTTGGCGACAAACGAAAACTAACCAGAAACATTATATTGAAGTATAACGCATCGGAGACAGTTCAGATGAATACTTTGGTTTCTTGACAGTGAGTTTCCAAGGTCGCAGCACGACACGGAAAATTTTAGTCAACGTCAAGACACGCTTTATGCATAACTGATTATAACGTAAATAAGTAAAATAAATTGAGACTAAATGAAAATAACCGAAAGTTGATTGGACGACTAACCAAAACTAACCAAATCTATTAAAATAGATTAGAACGTATCGGAACCAGTACGAATGACTAAAATAAGTTGAGACTAAGTGAAACTAACCGAAAGTTGATTAGACGACTATCCAAAACTAACCAAACTAACCGCAAGTTGACTAGACGACTAACCAAAATTAACCAAATCTATTAAAATTGATTATAACGTATCGAAACCGACAAAAATGACTAAAATAAGTAGATACTAAGTGAAACTAACCGGAAGTTGATTAGACGACTAACCAAAACTAACCAAATTTATTAAACTTAATTATAAAGTGTTGGAACCGACTCAAATGACTAAAATAAGTTGAGACTAAGTGAAACTAACCGAAAGTTGATTAGACGACTAACCAAAACTAACCAAATCTATTAAAATTGATTATAACGTATTAGAACTAGCTGAAATAAGTAAAATAAGTTCAGACTAAGTGAAACTAACCGAAAGTTGATTAGACGACTAACCAGAACTAACCAAATCTATTAAAATTGATTATAACGTATCGGAAGCGACTCAAATAACTAAAATAAGTTTAGACGACTGACCAAAAACTAACCAAATCTATTAAAACTAAATATAACTCATCGGAGCCGGCTCAAATAAGTGAAATAAGTTGAGACTAAGTAAAACTAACTGGAAGTTGATTCGACGATTATCCAACACTAACCAAATTTATTAAAATTGATTATAACATATCGCAACTGACTCAAGTGACTAAAATAAGTTGAGACTAAGTGACTCTACCTTAAAGTTGATTCGACGATTAACCAAGACTAACCAAATCTCTTAAAATTGATTATAACGTATCGTAACCGGTTTAAATGACTAAAATAAGTTGATATTAAGTGAATCTAACCGAAAGTTGATTAGCCGACTAACTAAAACTAACCAAATCTATTAAAATAACGTACCGGAATAAGTAAAATAAGTTGAGACTAAGTGAAACTAACCGAAAGTTTATTCGACGATTAACCAAGAATAACCAAATCTATTAAAATTGATTATAACGTATCGTAACCGGTTCAAATGACTAAAATAAGTTGATATTAAGTGAAACTTACCGAAATTTGAATTGACGATGAACCACAACTAACCCAATCTATTAAAATTGTTTATAACGTATCGGAAACGGTTCAAATGACTAAAGTAAGTTGAGATTGAGTGAAACTAATTGAAACTTGATTGGACGACTAACTAATATTTGCAAAATCTATTAAAATTAATTATAACGGGTCGAAACCGGTTCAGATGACCAAAATAAGTTGACACTAAGTGAAACTAACCGAAAGGTGATTGGACGATTAGCCAAATCTAAACAAATATATTAAAATTGATTATAGTGTATCGGAACAAGCTTAAATAAGTAAAATAAGTTGAGACTAAGTGAAACTAACCGAAAGTTGATTGGACGACTAACCAAATCTATTGAAATTGGTTACAACATATCGGAACCGGCTCAAATAAGTAAAATAACTTGAGACTAAGTGAAACTAACCGGAAGTTGATTAGACGACTAACCAAAAGAAACCAAGTTTATTAAACTTGATTATAACGTATCGGAACCGACTCAAATGACTAAAATAATTTGAGACTAAGTGAAAATAACCGAAAGTTGATTGGACCACTAACCAAAACTAACCAAATCTATTAAAATTAAATAGAACATATCGAAACCAGTACAAATGACTAAAATAAGTTGAGACTTAGTGAAACTAACCCTGATTAGACGAATAACTAAAACCAACCAAATCTATTAAAACTCATTATAACGTATCGGAACCGGCTCAAGTAAGTAAAATAAGTTGAGACTAAATGAAACTAACCGGAAGTTAATTAGACGACTAACCGAAACTAACCAAATTTAGTAAACTTAATTATAACGTATCGGAACCGACTCAAATGACTAAAATAAGTTGAGACTAAGTGAAACTAGCCGAAAGTTGATTAGATGACTAATAAATCAAAACTAACCAAATCTGTTAAAATTTATTTTAACGTAACGGAACCAGCTGTAAAATAATTTGAGACTAAGTGGAACTAACCGAAAGTTGACTAAACGACTAACTAAATCTATTAAAATTGATTATAACGTAACGGAACCGGCTCAAATAAGTAAAAAAATTTGAAACTAAGTGAAACTAACGGAAAATTGATTACACGACTAACCAAAACTAACTAAATCTATTAAAATTGATTATAACGTATTGGAACCGACTCAAATGACTAAAATAAGTTGATACTATGTGAAACTAACCGCGTTAGATCGGGGATTGAGAGACGAATCGAATGCAGTTTTTACAACCACCACTAATATTATAAATTGTAAAAACGAACGAAACTTGAAGTAATATGCATTTATGTGGTATATTTTGGTAAACTAAACTTACGTAATCTGCTAAAAGTAATTTTTTACATTAGATTGTGTTAAGGGTGGGTGAGGGCGACTTTTAGTTTCTCACGACAGACTAGTCGTGTCTCATATCGTTAGATCGAGGAATGTCAGACGAATCGAATACAAATGGTATTTTGCTTTTTCAACCACACTTATAACGTTATAAATTGTAAAAAAGAACGAAACTTCAAGTAATATGAATTTATTTGGTATATTTTGGTAAAGTAAACTTACGTAATCTAACCTGATCTCACCCAAACTTTTATCAACTATTATATCTCCACACAATTATGAGTTTTCTCAGATCTCAAATTTAGTAAGCGTTGCATTCTGCTTCGGCATTTTCAATGTCTCCCCCGGTTGCATCTTTGTGAAGAACTGTGAATTTTTATTAGATAAATTAAGCTTTAAATCTAGAATCTAAATTCAAATATTTACTTTTGATTTTTTTGAGCTAAAAGACATTTTAAATTACCAAAATTATAAGGCTTTTCATGAAGCGCCAGCATTTATTAGTGGAACAAATACATTTGAGTTCTAGCTTGTCCTTCATATTATCGCATCTATTTCAGGTTAATTAATTTATTTTTTAAGTCTCGGAGCAGTTAATTCAACAAATTTTCAAATTGTTAGTTTATAGTAGATACATTATACATTATATTTTACATGTTAATCCTTCTTGAAATCTGATGGAAAGGAAATAGTCAAATCACCATTTAGTACAACTTTGAAATGCTTTTGTTACTCATGTATCCTCAAGTCGGACTAATTTGACTAAAACTTCCTGCAAAATTTGAATTTATTAATATGCAATGCAGCAGAAAAATACAGTTTTAACTTCCTCGCTTGCCTCAATTAAAAAAAAACTACGTTTAAAATGCGGGCGCCGCTTCCTTCTAAACAACGAAAAGTAAGTGTGAGAAATTGCGGCAGTAAATCTTATCGTTCTACTTTAAGGGGATAACTAAATCCCTAAACAATAAAGTTCTTGTTTTTATTTTTGCTCTGTGTCCGTGTGGTCAATGGTGGTTGAATTATGGAGTTCTGCTTAAAGTTTCTTGTAAATATTGTTATGTATAGTCCTTTTGCGCACACAAAAATAAACAGTTTAGGTGACGAAATCTTGTAACATTTCTGATGCCTCTGAGATTAAAAAAGGTTTGTTTAGGTGTTAAATATAAGATAAACATATTTATTTCTCACAGGGTTTGTCGACACTCGCAATTTTCAATCTATGTTTTTCCACTTTTTGACTTTTGGTACTGAAGGCTTTAAGGTATTATATTTCTTTAATAAAAATTAATTTGAATAAATAGCCTAAGGTGATAAAAACATTACAGCTGTATATAGCATAATTACAGAAAACAGTGCTGCCGTTATAATGAAAAATACAATAAGGTTGGTTTTTGAAGATCCCAAGCGGAAAAAAATAAATTTTTTCTTGATATCTGCGTTTATACCAATGAAAATAATATTTATAATTCGACTTGACTTTCCTTTTTTCCTTGAAATATGGAAGTCAGGAAGTGATATAACCATGATACCATCCAGCAACAAAAACAACTCGACTAGAAAATTAAACCCTAGTATAAAAGTCCAAAATAAGTATTTTTATTTATTTTTTTTCTCTGGAATTTCCCACCATGCATGCTGATTTGCTTTAGAACTGCAAATGGCACATCATCTGGAACTAGTGCGTACTGGCATGTGAGCCGACCGATCCCATCTGTTTTCCAGTGGAACCTTTGGCTTGAATCAGGTTACAACCATTTCTCCACTAAGTCTTCCTTTCCGTGAGGGTTCCATACCTGCTCCCACTAGCCCAGTTAAAATGGAAAGTCAAAAATCTTTCAGACTCAGATTATTTCCTAAGCATATTTCGCTAAAGATGATGGATGAGTTAACTATAGTAACATTAACAAAATGCCACAAAATTCTCGGCCACCACTTCCGACTTTTCCTATAGAATTCATTGGTTGCCTTCAGCGTGTCTGGTTTATGAACCTACCCATATTGACATTATAATCTTTGATGAGGTTAGGCCATGATGTTTTCTCTCTCTCCGATTTTCTTCTTTCGTTCGACTCTCTCTATAATAGGCCTATGAAAGTTGCTCACCATCAAAACTATCCTCTTACCCTTCTACTTCAAAAAAATATATATCATCCTTAGTAATCCGCCAATATGTTTCCGCCCTTTCCATCTCCTTATCATTGTTCAAGTCACCTGGTATGCTGACGCGTTCAGCTCTTATACTATCGCAAGCGTATATATTTTCTGATTTGGTCTGTCTCATTAGCGGCAATGACAAAAAATAGTTGCCAAAATAAACTCTATAGTGGTTATTCACTAGTGATGCTCTCAAATCTGTGACAACCCTGGCACCTAAGTTTGTTTCTGACTTTTCACCAATTTTGCCAGTATAAATTTGAAATTGTCGATAGAAACTTCTCTAGAAGGTTCGGCAGCAGAATATTATCATCTTCGTCACTATCTTGGCTCAATTCGGCACTGTTATTCTCCGAAGAAGTATCGACAACGACATAAATAAAATAAATTAAATATGTCTACCTAAATATAAAAAATAAACTTACATATTTAATCATTATTAAGCAGATAATCCAAATTATCAAGCTCATCAAGTCCAAATTGACACCAGTAAAACGCAAACATCCATCTGACACATTTTCTCCCTTATCACATCCGCAAAAGAAACCTCCCCAGAAGGTATTTCATAAAAAATGTCTTCAAATTCATCCTAGTTCATTTCCTCTAGATTTCCAAGTATTTCCTAGAATATAACCACTTTGAAGTACAAAAATTGCCGCGAAGTGGTATCATATTGTACCACTTTTTCTCTCAAAAAATGTAACTACTTTGAAGAAAAAAATTCTTCGAAGTGGCATCATATTGTACCACTTGATTTTCTCTAAAAGACATAATGCAAAGTGAAATATTATTTCTTTCGCATATAAGAATATATATAAAGTATCTTAACATTACAAAAAAATACTTACCAGCCATATGCAGCTAGATGGCTATACTGTGCTTACATTCACAGGACCATTGTTTATATACAGGGAATAATTATTCAACCTCGAACTTGAATTTTAAAAAATTACTACGCGTCGTACGAGAAACGTTGCAAGGAGGGAGTTCCTACATTTCTATTGGTGCATTCGCAAGGGCTGTTACCTGGCGGCGCGGCGTGGAGCCGCGTGGACGAGTGTTCCTAATTCCGAATATCTCATTGTTTATTTTTATATTTTTCCGCCATTGTTCAACTTGAAGAAGCTTTAGTTGGTAAAATGTTTGTGTTTGGGTTGTAATGATTAATTTTGGGCTGAGTAAATTCCAATTATCTATCTACGTTTTCTTCTAGGTAAGTACAAAAGTACCTACTTCCTTTGTTTTGTAGTTTTTGTCGGAAATCAGAATATTGCAATAGCAGTTTCGAAGTTAAAGAACAGGTTTAATTAAATACCATGAACATTTTTATAATAATCATATATATGTATATAGGGATAGGGTAAATCTTTACATCTACTTTTTTATATCCATCAGTATGCTTTCTCATAATATTAACGTGTATTTTGTGCATAAGTACATATACACAGATGTTGCACATCTAGGTGTATATGAACAGTTTTGAACAGTTAATTGATTGATTAATATGCATGTATAAGGAAGGATGACAAATATATGGAATGAATATTGAATTTAATTAATAGTATATTATGATATAAGTGTATAAGAGCACTTTTAAAGCGCGCGCGTTTAGGGTCAGATTTCTTTAAATTTGCTTTTTTGGGTTGTTCCACATTTTTATTTTTTTAATTGTTTCAGTTTTTGACAAACAAATTCTTTACAAACTAAGTCAAAATTACATTAGATATTAATTTGTTTCAGATAACGTCTATTTTGAGAGCATCAATTTGAAAAGAAACATCCCCTGGGCGAGAAGCTTTCTTTGATCGCTGTGCCTACAAAGTATGTCTTCCTCAAGTGTGCCAAATATTTTCCCATTAAATGTGGTTCAAGAAATCTGAGCAGTTAAATTTTTAAAGATTGCTTTTTGTGTACTTGGGTGCCCTTTACTTCACCTGATCAATATATCCCTTACAACAGGAAGCCTTCCAAAGGAAAACCAGTGTTATTGTGCCTATCCCGAAAGTGCCTAGACCAAATAAACCAGAAGAATATTGACCCATTAATTTATTATCGGTAATAGGCAAAATTCTGGAAATTGTGGTATGCACAACTGCGACAGTTTCTAGAGGTAAACAAATTGTTATTTAAAGGTCGGTTGGGATTTTGGGAAAAACATTCGTGCGAGTCAGCATTACAGTATGTGTGTTCGAAATGGTGTTCATATGTTCATGATGGAAATGTTGTCCTGAGCGTTTTCATTGACCTCCAGCGTGCGTTCGAGACCGTCGATAGGAGAAGACTTATCCACAAACTACAGGCCTACGGAATTACAAACAGTGCACTTATTTGGTTCGCTGATCACCTGGAAGATCGCTCCCATGTGACATGTGTCTAGAGCGAATAATGTGTCCTCAAATCCGGTTGATAGGGAGATAGAGGTGCCGCCGGGCAGTGTTCTGAGCCCCCTTTTGTTTGTGCTATATGTCAATGACCTAGACCGAGTTTTAAATGATACATTTCTAAGTTTGTTTGCGGACAGTATGTTGATCTATGTTTGCGGGAAGGATTTTAATCAGGTAGTAGCGATACTATGAAATCAAAACTTGACATCCTGTATAACTGGTTGTGTGTAAATAGGCTTAGGTTAAATGAAAAAAAGACAAAGTACATGGTTTTTGGCTCTAAGCAGAATTGTAATAGATTTCTAGAAAATAATTATTGGATTAAGATAGATAATAGCCTAATTGAAAATGCATCTAGGCAGTATGAAATATTTAGGGGTAGTCTTGGATTCTCAGCTTAATTTTTCGTTACATGTAGAACATATTTGAAAAAAAATTGGAAAAAGATAGAATTTTTTAGGAGAATAGTTGAGAATCTTAGTCACTGGAGTCGTGTTCTTATATATAATACCATTATATATCCGCATTTCAATTACTGTTTTTCAGTGTTGATATCATGTAAAAAGGCTGATATACAAAGACTCCAGTTGCTACAAAATAAAGCTATGCGCACTATATTGTTCTGTACACGTTATACTCCCATTAATTTAATGCTAGAGACACTTAGATGGCTTTCAATACAGCAAAGCGTAGAGATGTCCAATGTACTATTTATTTTTAAAACAAAAAATAAATTATTGAAGCTGGTTTGAAGGCGATTCATGTTTATCCATCCGGGAATTCATAATTAATGTCTTATTAAGGACTTTAATATATAAGCAATGTAAGTCATATTCAAAATGCGAATTGACGTTATAATTTTTTTACCCACTATCCACTTTTATTCACGGAGTAAAAAACATTTTAATATTACTCCAAGAGATATTTTTAGTTATTTAATATTTGAAAAATTTGTTTGCAGTTTTTTTTTAACTGGAACATAAAACTTTAAATGTATATTATATAATTGTATTTTTCCAATTTACTACAATAATTAAGGATTTTTTCACAATGTAAAAAAGTTATATTTTTCTAGCAAGTTTGATTTTTTTAAATTAAAAAGTAACTTTTATGGACCCATATTGTTTGGCAGGAAACATGATTTTGATTTTGAATATGATTTGACAGTTTTAAATATATATGCATATATAAATTTTTAAATACTAATAAATGAGACCTGTGAATCATCTTATATTTAAATAAAGATAAAACATTAATCGACGAATTACAATTAATTTATTAGTTGATTCTTATTAAATGGTGAAGCTTTTAGGTTGTATCTACGTTAATGTAGTCCAATTACTTTTCGATATTTAAGTAATATTTATAAGTACTTATTTATAAAGTTGTAGTCGATCTAATCTCTTGATACATCAGTTTATCACAATAGCTATATTAGCAACTTCTGATTGAAAAGCAGCAAAAATAATTATGGTTTCAAATTCCCTTAACTGGTGATTAATTGTAACTTATAATATACAAGAAAGTTATTTTAAGAACATGTATAACTTTACAAGTTTGATAGGCAATAACACAAAACTTTGATATGAAAAAATTTGGCATCTAAGATAAAATAAATGAATCATTTATCAGTGATATTTTGTCTGAGCACGTTGTCCCCTTCGCTCCGTGCATTGGGAATAATTTTTTACTAATGCACGATAACGCAAGGCCTCATGTAGTGCGTGTAGTCAACTTTAAAATGGCCACCGCATAGTCCCGATATGAATCCTATTGAATACTTATGGGATATTATTGGTAGGGCACCTGGAAGATGTTCAAATAATGGTTACCGACATTTAAAATGGACCAAAATAAAATACCCAATTTAATATCGAGTATGCCGAGGCGATGTGAAGCAGTCATTAGAAGTAGAGGTGGAACACGTGCTACTAATGTACTTTTTTTGCTATGTATTGTTAATTATTGTTAGTATTATTCTTATTTTAACGTTGTCAAAATGTTATTTTAATTTAAAAAAAAAAACATGTTCTGATATAAAACTGTGTATTTTCTTTGATATTACAGATATCAGAGAAATTAAAAAAATAAAATCTTCAGAAAACATCGGGCTATAGTATGATTTCATTATGAATCCATTGTTGTTGCTAACGCTCCCTACAGGGTGTCTCAAATTTAACGAAAAAAAATTACTTTCAACTTTGCACCCTGTATAAGCCTTAAACTGAAATCTGAATAAAACATTATATGTTAGTGCAATTGCCAAAGAAAAAAGCTACATTTCAAAAAAAAAAATATCGAAATCGATTTGTTGGTTCGCGAGAAAATCAACTTTTTGAGCATAATTTTCGGTTGTGCGTTATTTTTGCGGCTAAGTGTATAT
>MU183687.1:137187-181511 GCA_016904865.1 Pissodes strobi | reverse complement strand
TCATTATCACTATTCTTAGTGCTTATTTTGTTCTTTTTCCAATAATGGGATAGTATCGTTAGTATCGTACTTGTGGCGTGTTTTATTTAGCTCTACCACAGGCAGGATTTTCCATTTACTTATCTTCGTATTGCTAGTGAAGAGGTACCGGCTAGGTTTACCTTGGAGACCTTCACTCTGCAGCAGGTTCCACTAATAGTGTGGAGATTTCCAGTTCGGTCTGTTACAAACTCGGTGGCGCCTAACGAACCTATTCTCCTGGTTATTGAGCTGCGTGCAAATTGCGCGATCATTTTACAGCTTGATGCGGGGCTTAGCACTCCGACCTGCCGGGTAGTTGTTGTAGCTGAAGATAGCTGATCAAATTCGGTAAGTTGTTACAATAAAAGCCAATTTGTTAAGATATAATTTCAATTGCCTTACTATAATTACTATAATTCACTAAAAATATAAGCCGAAAGATAGCTCAGGGTGTATAGGTTCGGAGCATGCTTATTAAAGTTTATTTCCGAGTGCAGTTGTTGAGAAACGGTGCAAAATAAAAGATTAGAAATTTAAAAAAACAATTATTCTATTTCCTTCTAACAAAAATAAGGATTTAAATTTGAGATTCTCTTGAATTTTCTTGGTGATATCTGCACTTTAATCACCTTATGATTCCTCCGAGCTTCCTGGAGAGTGTTACTGGAAATTGCTGTAGTGCCTAGGATCTGTCCTGTGACGTCACTGGAAGCTGTCCTGGTAGGCCGAGTGCGTGTGGACTCAGTAGCATGAAAAAAACAGTACAAGGCAGTTAAAGAGTTCACCAAGAATGTTGTTACAACTCTGTTTCAATTTGGCGGAGAGCGATGCTTGTCTTAGCTGTGGTTTTTTAATATAGCGATTGGCAAGAGATAGCTAGAAATAATTCTTCTCAATTAACAATGCTAAAAAAAGCCAAAACACACTGAAGGAAAATTATGATATATAATTAAATATGCCTCCACCAATTTGCACAGAATTGTTTAGACTGTAGACAATAATTAGGGTTTTAAATTAAACAGTGAACTGATTAAAAATAATAAGTAAAATAAATCTAAGAAATATTGTCACGAACAGTATTTCAATTAAGCAAAAAAAAAAACAATTACAATAATCAGGCAAAAACAAAAGTAAAATCAATAAATTTAAACAGATAATCAGAATGCAATTATTGCCTGAAAGCTATTTTCTAACTCAAAAATCAGTTTAATTCAAAAACAAAGGTAACAACAAATTTAAATAGAAATAGAGATATAAAACAAACAAACAATTATGATCTTGTACCCACCAGGGTCGAAAAGGGCTTGAGAAAGTGCTCTTTAAATACCGAATGACGATAAAATGCTTATATAGGCCGAACAATAACTAACTAACAGTAACTCTGATTTCCCATATAACTCATAACACCCGATAACGATACCAGAGAAAATTAGACTGAGCCTCCCACATTATAGACAGTTTTGGTTATTAATTTCTAAAAATGCTACCTCTAACTAGAACCTAAATAATATGAAACCTTCAGGCCACTTTGATCGATTCTTTAGTTGGGTTGCTAAACTAAATACGAAATTCAATAACCCTGCTCTTGTAGGATCAAGTCCCTTTTTTTTCTCTTATCTAAGAGCCTTAAGCTCCAAAAAACCCACTATCACACATATGCCCTACAGACAAAAACATACCCACGGCAAAAGACAACGTGCTATGTGAAACGATAGTAGACAGATATCAGATATTCACGAGCTTATTTAACATACATACGGCAAAGGACAACGTGGTATGTGAAACGATAGTAGGCAGATATCAGAGATTCGCAAGCCTAGCAGCTTTATTCTGCCTACAGACTTTTCGATATAGAAAACTTGAAATAAAAATCAGATAACGCAAAAAGTAAAGAAAATTTCAAGCCTACCTTCTCTCAACCTCTCACACTGGTCGTCGGTACAAGATAGATTTTAAAAATCCTCTCCTACCTTCCACCAGAACCACATCTCAAAAAAAATTGCACAGACGCGCAGTCGTCTCAAATATTTCACCTTTTTCCACCGTACGAAGCGACCGATTTTTAAGCATAAAATCTGAACTGCATGTTTCAAATTATTTATCAATTTTAAATAATAAATTCTACTGCTGTATTTACGTAGATTCAACCCATAATATTAATTTTCATTTTATATTAACTAGATAATTATCGACTGATATATTTAAAAGACAAAAATTAGTTTTAAGAATGCAGTGTTTATTAATATTTTCGTACTATTTAATGCGGAATTTTCCACACTGTTGCTACCAGGTCGGTTCAGACAGTAATTCAAAATAGGTTGAAGATGAAAAGTTATTATTTCAAACCAAAAATATATACAAGCGAACTCGAAAAAACCTAATGTTACGGAATTGTTAAAATTACCGTAACACAGTGAACCTTAACTAATCTTGGTGGAACTCTTCATAGCCCCACGAGCACTTAACATCTTTTCCTCTTTTAAAATAAAAAAATATATTACACAGAAAGCGCGTCGCAATTTTTGGCGCCCAACGTGGGGCAATTTCAAAATTAATTACCACCGAATTCCAGATTTAGATTAAGCACCAACCTATCTTGATATTTTATGAGGAAAATCCTGATTGTGAGCCAAGCCAACGAATATGCAAACCAGTTCAGTTTGAACCTTACTAGTATGTTTTCCACAGGCCAAATCCAGTCAAAGTTATAGAGAATAGCTGAACATCCGGCACCTTCTTAGACTTTTCAGCCATCTACAAAGATACAAACTGCATCTTCGGTTGATTCCCTATGTTTTATTCGTATTTCATAGGGTTTGTAAAGGCAAACTTAGGAGCTATGCTGGCCTGCAGTCGTAGCAGTCTTTCTACAGTCCATCCTCGCAGGTGGCGTCTAGTCTCTTCACAACAAACAAATCTGAGACTTGGCGCCCTTAAGAAGATGAATGTGGCAGGCACAATATTGCATCAGTAGCTCTGATTAGTGTCATTCTCACGGCTCTCGTTATGGTTAGGCAAACTTTAGCATAGCCATTTTCTGTTTCTCTTGGGCCTGCAAGTAATCATTGGTTTTATGTTAGCAGTGGAAATCCATATTGTGACCCTAGGCTTCATTCCCTAGGCTTTTTTCACGGTCCAGCGGTTTTGTAGTCTTCGTTCAAAGTGAAGATTCCAGGTCATTTGGCATTATAGGAAACCACAAGGCACTTCACTTCTGATCCAAATTTATTTGCATGTTAAAAAATTAGCATTTCAATACTCTTGTACAGCTTAACGACTTTAGTACTGTCTACTAAGTTCATGATCTCTTCTGCGAGAACCTTATATAGGCTAGCAGGTTCTCGGTCTTGATTGCTTCAAGCATCTTGTTGTTGTTTCCTAAATAAATTTTTTAATTGCCACTTGAGTTTGCGTTGCAACTTATTTTTGGTGTTGACAGTATACAGCCAGGTCCTCACTGTCCCTTGTAAGAGACAGTGTTGCCGAGTTCTGTGAGGGCTACGCTGGAATGAACGAATAAACGAATAAATGATCTAGAGGGAGTGTTAATACACGGCGACCTGTACAGTTCTATTGTGTCCCCCTTCTATGATATTTCCATTGATGCGATTCTCAATCAGAGTACCTCATCCAGCTTCAGTGCTTTGATAAACGCAAATAGGCTGGTCCTAACAGCGGAGTTTGGACTCCTACTTTTGCCAAATGGCCTGCGTTTTCGTTGTCTTCTATCCTAGCGTGTCCTGGTATCCATTGAAGGCAAAAAAGTAGGAGCCCAAACTCCGCTGTTAGGACCAGAATCTTTCTGTGGTACACTTGCAAGGAAGAAGTCAGGAAAGAAGAGTGAACCAAAGGGATCAGTATATGGGAACGCCTTCTAGGGTCAATGCAATCAAAGATGTTTCTAGGTTCCTTCACCCAGGAAGATCAAAACACCTTATAACATTGAGTTTGTTTACACTGGAAGTATGACTACAATGCTGGGTTTGCCAGTGTAGATGTCATCTTCAGGATCGATAGGTCACACGTGAACATGTGCTTTAGTGGCTGGGCTTCAATATACTGCAATCTTTGGCCCTTTTCTACTCGGTGATCCCTAGATACGCTGCCTAAGTTTAGTAAGTCTTTCTATAATCCTGAAGGTAGCTACACAGAGTTCCCGTAATAGTGCTAGTATGTTCTAAATTTTATCCAAAAGGTGGCAAAGTACTGCTGATTCTATTATTATGTCCTACCTTCCCCTTTAGGGATAAACGTCTTCCTTTGCCGGATCAGGGCATACGGTTTTGATGCTCGCCCAGTGTTATTCGGCTTCTCTTCGAAGAAATGTTAAAATGGAAAATATTTTTTCAAGAGGCCACCTTAAAGGAATAGTTTGGGTTAGGAATTTATAAATTAATATAAGTATGCCTCTAAACAACTTTAAAACTTAAAAATATAAAATACTCGCATATTATGTAAAAAAATATGTAAAAAAAGTTTTAAAAGAAAAACAACCTTGCTATTCATTTTCTAGGAAAAATTAAACAGAGGAACAATCATGGAGACGAATAAAATGTACTTAATTGGCTACTGTAGTTGAACATTCGTAACTTACAGTAAGATGATCCATAAGAGACTATCATTTTATTATTAATTAATTCGCCAAGAACTTGGAGTCTCAATGTTCCAAATTTCACAATTCCACACAATATATCCTGAAATATAGTCGCTAAATTCAAATCAACTTTCCACACAATTTCACATAATTATCCTCATTAAATGTTTTTCCTGTGTTTACTTCATTTCAAATAAAATCGCTTTTTTTAATCTTGGGTAAATTTCTGTGAAGAACTGAGGTCGATTTTCTTCTACTTCCATTCAAAATTAGACGTTTCTACAAGTTTCTTGTCACTAAAATTATTTATATTGCACTTAAACAATTAATTGATTATTATCAGTTCACATAAAACCAAATGTTTATATAGAAATAAAAGCATATTAGTGACAATAAATTGCACATTTTTCAAATCATGCGAACAGCAGGAATGCCTCACAATGTAAGTATTACAACATAATTACTATCCTAGGCAAGTGCGAGGTAATTTGTAAATACTTTCAGCCAATCGTGACCATTCTATATAAATTTTCAGTTGGGCTAAGGAGCGGCCTATGCGGGCAAAGCCATAAATTTTCGTTAGCGGTTTTGCAAAAATTAATGGCTGTTTTCATATTTTAGTAAAATATATGCAATATAACATTTGCCCTTCTCTGGAGAATTTTCTCATTTTAATGATAAGTGGTCCTAAGCTGATTTTATTCTGAGTAGCTTGGGTTAGTTTGATAAAAGATGGAAGTATTATTTGAAGTATTTAGATTAACGATGAACATTGCGATATAACATGAATAGATTATAACATTATTCAAGAGCAAGTTGAGGAGTACTTTACAATATTTTAATAAAGTGAAACATGGTGATAGTGTGTCGGATTTTGAAATCAACTACGAGTATATAATTTCCAGAAAAAGTTGGAATTACTTTATTATGATAAAAGGCACATCTTATGGGATTTGGTGCCCGGTTAAATGCGATGAAACTTTGACAAGTTGTTTTTCTTGCGGTCCGGATCAAAAGTATCCATGGGCACAAGTGAATCCTATAACTAGTTTTTGAAATGCAGGGTTCGCTTATAATAATTATGTGATTACCGAACGAACAATTTTATGTTGATTAGGATCAAACACTATTTTTACAATGACTAAATGCTTGGCTTGAAGACATAAACTGTATATCTAAACAAATTTATATACCGCACGTTCTTATGATTCTTTTTTGGCCCACTCCCTTTCAGAATACTTATAAAATGATTTTATATATTTTTATTTTTTTTTTATTTTATTTATAAAGTATCGCTATATTTTGAAAAACTTTTGCAGGTTTTAGCTATATTCGAATATAGAGTGCCTACTTAAAACTTAGCTGCATATAACAAAATTTCTTTCTCAAAAAATATTCTTGATAAAAGCTCTCTGCTTTCTAAAACACACTTCTGACGTTAGTTAATAAAATTAGAGCCAATCATACAGGTTACCTTAGATATTAAAAATCGGCGTTTAGAAACAGTTCATGCGCAGTAGAAGTAAAGCCTTGCTTTTTTGAAACATCGTGTATATATTAAAACAAAAATATGTGTAAAAGCAGATGAAATCCAGCAACTTTGGTTGAGAATATTTTTCTTTTATTTCAAAAATATTAGAGATACTTCCATTTAAAGAATTTCCTGGATTTACATTTAAATTATTTAAATTAAAAATATTTTAAAGAAAAAATTATAAATTTAAAGTAAGTTTGGTTTTGTATAAAAAATACATAATATTGACTTATAAGCAATCGATGAGATAAATATTTTAAATTTATCTGTGTACCTATTTCTACTTTATAATAATTCCTCCATTAAAAGAATTATCTTGAACTAATTTTTTTTTCGTATTAGTTCCTAAGATATGTTAGCATCTTTTTTGTCGCATCATGAGACTGTACCGAGATAATCATATAATAACATTCTCTATTATTCTTTATCACGAATCACGCGATTTTTGCATGTCAAATGTTATGTCTTCATTAGCGATGACTTTGCGGTTTAATAAGATGTACGCGCAATTATGATATTGTTAGAATATGTCAAAACTGATTACGAAACAATGAGTATTATGACTAATTACAATTTTTTCTCCTTCTAAGTCCAACGTCGTTGGCGACGTGTAGTGATCACAATCATCCGAATTCTCAATCGTTCCTCTCCAGGACCATTTTCACAGCCATCATCTTCCATCTCTTTCGATCATTTGTAGTTCTTGTTGCCGTCTCAATGGACATTCCGGTCGTCCTTCTAAGGTCCATCCATCTTGTAGGTGAGCGTCCTCGTCGGCGTTTCCCCATCGGTTTACCCTGAACAATGAGCCTATGTTGTCATGTCGAGATATGTGGCCAAAAAAAAATTAATATTCATGCTGATATCAAGGCGCTCAAATGGTTGGCTGGTCTGATTTCGTTCAATATAGACACATTTGTTCGATGTGCGGTCCATGGAATTCTCAATAGCCTCCGCCAGCACCACATCTCGAAGGCATCGATGCGACGCGTCTGTCGGAGGCTCGTATCACCCATGTCTCAGAGGCGTACCAAAAAACAGAGAACACCAGAGCCCGGACTAGCATCTTTTTTGTCGTCAAGGATATGTGTTCGTCTTTCCATATTCTAGTCAGTTGACCCATCGCTGATCGACCCAGCTGGATTCGATGGCGTATCTCCGGTTCACAGTTACCAGACGATTGCAGAAGGAATCCCAAGTAGATAAACTGATCCACAACACCACAGCCAGCGATATGAGAGGGTCTCAGGATTGCTTCATGAGCCCGGTCCACTATCATCACCCTCGATTTACCATAGTTGATCTTTAATCCATATTCGTTTGATTTGGCTTCAAGTCGTCTTAGTAGTTCCTCCAGTTCTTCAGCTGAGTTCAAAATCAGTAACGTATCATCCGCGTATCTAAGATTGGATATTTTTAATCCATTTATTGCAAAACTCCCGTTCCAATCATCTAGCACTTCCCTCATCATCCCTTCAGTGTATATATTAAATAGAAGCGGGGATAGCACACATTCCTGTCGTACGCCTTTGCCTATTTTTGCTGGTTTGGATAGGACATTGTCAGTTTTTACAACTGCTCTACTCTCTTCATATAGATTTATGAGGTGTCTCGGTACGCCCATAGTAACAAGAACGTCCCATAGCTTAGCCCACCTCACATTATCAAAGGCTTTCTCATAATCGACAGAGCACATAAATAATGGTGTATAATATACTCTTGCTTTCTCCATGAGAATTCGGACATTCAGAATTTGCTCTCTCATACCTCGTCCTTTCACAAACCCAAATCCCTGCTGATAACCCACCCGTGGCATTCCCTCGAGCAAGCGCTTTTATCGCAGCCTCGACCTTACGCAGGAGTATGTTTGGTTCCTATTCGGAATTCTCCAGTTCGGGGAAACCATAGTCATCACTGCAGAGTGCTCCACAGTAATCGCTCATAGATCTAGAACGCCATCAAGACTTGTTATCAAGTTGCCATCCCTATTTTTGATATTCCATATGCGTGGCTTGAAATTGCATGTAATTAACCTAATTTTTTGAAATATATCTTTGGTCCGATTGCTGTTTGAGTGTTCCTCAATCTCTCTACATAACTTTTGGTAGTATATGTTTTTATCTCGTTTGGTTCCTCTTTAAATGTCTCTAGTCAGCATTTTGTACTCTTCCATGTGTTCCGGGTCATCTAATCCTCTCCGCTTCACGTCCCCTCGGGCCCGACATAAAGCAAGGGTATCATCCGATATCCCCAGTTGTTTTTGCTCCAGTTTAGTTTTGGGCTCATTTATTTTTATTGCATCAAACACTGCAGACTTCAAAGTATTCCATTTCTGATCTGTAGTGAGCTCATCAGAGGCATGGTTATGTCCTCTCTGCTCAAGTGCACGATTGAAACCATTGGTATCCTCTGGGATACTTTTAATTTTGTTTTAAATATACACAGCAGCAGCTGGTGATCGCCACCAACATCGGCTGAAGGGAGTGATTTTGCGTTTGTTTTTCCAGCCATTTAGAATGGCTGGTAATAAAGTAGGCAAGAGACACACTTTTTTATAAGCTTATAACAGTTGAGCACATTTCGTTTGGAATCAGTATCAGTATCAGAAGGGGTGGCCTCTAGCGAGCCTTGCACTTAGGCCACCAATTGGGCCCGTTGTGCCCCTAGCCTACATTAGAGAACCTCCAGGATACCGATATTCTTTAAAAAAAATGCATCTCTTCAGACTAACACGATGGAATGAATTTGGATCGATTGGCGTCGCGCCAAGTAAAGGCGCGGCATACCATAAGTAGATGGTATGGGGTCTCATCGTCCTCCATGCACCATCTACACTCTCCCTTCTCTGCAATAATTCTCAGCCATGTGCCGTCTAAGCCTACAGTCACTGCGCAGAATCCTAGCAGGGCCCTGCACTTCTTCCTAGGCAGGCCTAACAACCCCTTGGTGAGACTCTTCCCGGACACATGTATCATTCTCGTAGCCGTCCGCCATACCTCTTAGTCCCCATCCTCCGTTCAGGCCCCCAAAGCTCTTTCGCGAACCCTCTGGCCGATCACCACACAGGGATCAGGCCCTAAGTATCTACATGTCGCGTCTTCTCTGGCTAAGGCGTCAGCGGTCCCGTCTCCGGGGACATCCGAATATTCCGGTACCCCAACCAGCGTAACCTTCTTATGTTTTGCAAGCTCAATCAGCCACGTCCTGTACTCCCTCACCAACAAGAAGCACGTGCGGACCGAACTCACCGCCATGAGTGCGGCCTTACTGTCGGAGCAAGAAAAAATCCTCTTGCCACCGACATTGAGCCTTAATGACTCCCAGACTCCCATCGCATGATCGCAAAAGTTTTCGCTTGGAAAAAAAGTAGTGCCAGTGGTGTGGATAATTTCCACCCCATGCACCAGTTCCATTCTGGACCTGTCTGTGAACCAGACTAGTTCATCCCAGAATCCCATCCTTCCTTTCATCCAATCCTTCTTCGTAGGGAAGGGAAAGTTTAGCCCCTCGTGGAAGCCTATCTCAGGGACCATTTATAAAAAATCCAGGATGCTCAAATTTTTAACCGTCAGGATTAATAGGAGATAAAATTTAAAACATTTTCACTTCATGGGACGACAATAAGGCCATATATTCTAATCCTCACTAATTCTACCGTCTCGAGAAAAAATAATTTTATTACCATAAAAAAAGGCAGTTGACCGTTAAACATCAAATTGCGCATACATTATTGCATAGGTAAAACCCTGATTTGGCAACATGTTGCTTTACAGTTAAAGCAAAATACAAGATTGCCAAATTTGTTAGTTTTACTTAATACCAACAATGCGTCCCCTGTCGCCAAATTTGGTGATTGACCCATGAATAATAAACTAGAGAAGGATGGTTACTTCCCATAAGAGCCTATGTTCACTTACTATCGCCTCGTAATCCGCGGTCCTCTCACCCACAGCGTCGTTGCTGCGGGACGACGGCCTTCGTTTCGCTATTGCTGTCATTGCATTTTCTATGTTTTCGTTGTGTGTTTGGCTGTTTTAGTGATATTTTCGGATGTTTTGCAACACGTTTTTCTTTTTGAAGTTAAAAGTAAAGATCTTTAATTAAAAGGAAACCTAGCCCCGGAGAGTCGTATTGCAAATGCCCGGCCCCGGTAGTGGGGTAGTTCGAGCACCACCAGTTCTGTAAACTAAACTGAAAAAGCTCCGCGAGTATTGTGCAGGGTGGATAGGCCCGCTTATTAAATTAATTAAATGTAGCAATAATAATATGTAGCAATGAACGGTCACAATAATTAAATCAAATGACTCGATAAATTATTAATAAAAGGAATAAAATTAGATTAAAATTTATTGAAAGCTAGGCCGTCAATGCTTGATTTATATTATAAAGAAAGAAAACTCAGAGCGGTTATATTACCCGATAAAGGAATGACAAGAATACAATTATGGAAACTATTTTAAAGCCTGTCAATGTTTGACTTATATTAAAAAGAGAGGACATTCAGAGCAATTAGTTTAACCGGTCCGATAAACCAGTGAATAAATGAAAATAAAATTAATGACCTCAGGTACTGCTATTCGATGGCCCCGAGGAAAAAACCTAGCCGAGGACTCGATAGCTCGGTGTCAAGATTGACCCACTATTTGAAGTTGTAGCCGGCTAGTAAAACTTGTAACCTGCTAGCAAAAGTAGTAGCCTGCTGGTAAAGGTCGTGACCTGGTAGTAAAAGGTGGTAGCCTGTGGTAAATGATGGTAGCCTGCTTGTAAAACCCTGAAATAACCCAGTGCGCATTAGACAAAGCCCCTTACTTTAATTAAAAAAAAAACATAGCCCCCTCTTACATAAATATACTTTCTTTATAAAACAAATTCCTCCAGAAAAAAAAAACATGGACTTGCAATGACCATTAGCAAATAAAAGAGATACCAAGGCACAGACAACTTGAATATAAAAAAAGATAGGTATGAATCACCCCTAAAAGAAAATATAAACTTCCCCATACGATCAAAATTATAGTTACATTAAAGTAAAAATTCGGATTTGATAAAATGGAGCAGATAAGATAACATATGGGACGCAAAGCAAATGGCGGACTATGCATAAAAAAGGTTAACACAGATAAAGCAATAGTTAAGCGGTCTTGGTCTTATGACGAACGTGGAAAGCCTCTACACATTACATCCCCAATAAATGGGTGGAATTAAATCACAAACTAAATGTGGAGGCTCTGACTGCACTCAAACAGAAAGCTTCTCTTCTCGCCGAACGGTCTAACTAGAAGAACTCTCGATTCGCTTCCGTCAATTTGCCTTTCTCCTTCTACGAGATTAAAAAAAAACTACGTCCGAACAGGAAATAGTAATGGCCTGAAACATGCCAAGTGATTTCGATACACGGAATAATTCTAAGATAATAAACGACTTAGTTCTCGTTTTTTATGATGGTAAACGACAGTGGAAGCCACAAATAATGGCCAAAGGCCAAAAAATGCTAGGAAATGCTGCTACGAAAATGATAAACCTCTAAAAATTTAATCGAGAGCGACAATCACGAGAGGATAGCCCATCCCTATTACTCGGGACGAACAAGCGAACATTACAAAAACTGCATCCTGCCGTGTGAAGAGATAAATATAAAAAAGCAGAGGTCCCAATACGATCTAACGATCTAAGAAATGTTCGGCCAGTAATTGGAGTCCGGCAACCAAGGGGTTCCAAAAAGTTGTGAAATATTTCAACCGATAATAAAATATGAATCGACGAGACAAATGTAGCGTATTTGCTGGTTTTATTAACAGAATTCTTAAAAATATAAGTAGGTTGGCAGGCCGTTCTACGGTAATGTAATATAAATCAAGCCAAGCTATCCTAATAACAATGTGCTTCGCTTACCAACTAAAATAAATATAGTCAGAACGTGTTATAAATGCTAATACAAATATATCGTTAACCCATGCTTAGAATAGAGTTAATTTACATTAAGAAAGGCGGCAATTTCAAGCGTATTGTCAGCAAATCGAATCAATTAATTTAGAATTAATAAACCGGTGAGTGCAAAATACAGCATTTTTGATTCCTAAATGCGGCGTATAAATGAAATTCAAAAATATTTGACACTGGCAAAAACGGACTGTTACAGTTTTAAAATCATAGTTTATTTTTAGTTCTTTCAACATTGAGAAACTTGATACTTATCATATTTTTTATTTGATCCTAAAGAAAATCCCATAAAGTGCAGAGACAAAGTGCCTGTTTTGTTGAGTATTATTTAGTGTAGTGTTTTTATTGATTTTTTTTTATTAAATAATATAGTCTAGGAGGAATAGTATTATTTTACCTAATATTCTAGAGAAGTTGTCAAACTGAGGGTTTTATTACACAATGTGTCACTTGTCTATTTACATTTTAAACCATATTTTCACGTACATACAGTGGAAAGTAATTTTGTTTATACATTGTTTAAGTTCCTTAGATTGTGACATTGCTTATCACGTTAGAATATCATAAATATATTATGTCATACAGCAATGACTACACTATGGAAAAGCCAGTGTCACATCCTATATTAAGGATATTTCATTCATAATCACCCATGTTATTAGTATTATGAATGTAACACTTACTAGTTAATACACACAAACTAGAAAACTAAGACTTTTTTAATTCACTTTTATTTGCCATAATTCGGAAATAGAATGTCGAACTCTGAGTGCCACAAGAAAATTACTATTTTGAATATCAGTACAAATATATTTGTTTGTAGAATAAAAATAATTTTTAACTAATTAATGTTCAACTTGGGATATGATATTTTAGAAGCTACAAATAATATAATTTTTTATAAAGTCTAAACAACAGAAATCTTGCCTGAACATCTTTGCCATATGTAAGGCTTTTGCGCCAACTTCGTCGCGACAGAGCAGCTGTCAGTGAAAAAATCCGGCTGATGTAACCATCTTTCTCTAGTTTATTATTCGGATTATTCCTGAGCTTGACCTATTAAATATATTAAGGCTTGCGCGATAGTTTAATATCACAAGGCTGTTGCATTATATCAAACTGCTCATGCATTGTTGCATAGGTGAAAACCTTACAATCTGGCAACACTGACAATGAAGTCATACTGAAGTATACAGCGCAATACTCTGTCGCCAAACTTGCTGTTTTTACGTATTAAATATTACAAAGCGTGCGCAGTAACAATGCGCACACACTCTACGTATGCCTCTATATACCTGAGCAATATCCTGATAGAGCATCGTCAATAATCCAAGCTTCAAAAATGCAAATAGCAATTGTAAGATCTTTCAGCGTTAATGGACGATGTTAAGATTCTCATGCCACTTACCCATCTTTGCGCAAAATAAGATAAAACAGAACAAATATATTTTTGGTGTTGTGCTAATATCCCAACGTAATTTTTATTCAGTTCCTGGCGTTGCGCTACCCATGTGGATGGTGCGCCCCCGCCCGCATTGAATTGGCCTATGCCAATGAGATCAGATGTCGTATATCTATAATGCTTTCATATTACCACTTATAAATTTTGTTCGAGTTATAGTTTATTTCATGTCAATAATACCGTTTATGCAAAAAAAGAAACCACTTAAGTGGTAAAATCGATTAAAAAAATTAACTTTTTTTCACGTTTAATAATACCCGGGTCTTTGAGAGACGATCCGACGTAATAACTGGTTGAACATTTCACAGACAACTGCAGTTAGTTTCTTCGAATTTACATACCTCCGAAGTTCGTAAAACTACGGCAGTCATTTACTATAATTGCGTTAATTTCGTCTTGAGCCTCAGTAAAAGTTGTTTTAGATTTTTATCGGGTAATTACCCGCATCTCGACAATGTCCCTTTAACGGTCAACTGCCTTTTTTTGATGGTAATAAAATTGTTTTTACTCGAGTCGGTAGAATTAGTGAAGATTAAAATATATGGCCTTATTGTCTCATGAAGTGAAAATATTTTAAATTTTAACTTCTATGAATCCTGGCCAGGCGGTTAAAGTTTAGAATGAAGCCGGGATATTGTTTTTATAAATGAAGGTTCGTCCCCTTGTAGAAAAATGTGTTGAACTCGGCGTTACTAAAATGCTCTATTATCCTGTGCAATAACTGTAATGTCATAGAAGAATAGAACAAGTGCATGTAACGAAATTAATGTTTCCAACGAAGCTCACGATTACCATTCTATGGATTCCATTTTTGGGTTTTAATGAGATGACCAGCTCAAATCTATTAATGCTCTTATTTGATATTTTAGGACTTCATACCTCTTCTCGAGTATTCAGGAACCCATAAATCAAGTTTTCTAAGATATATACAGATGGAACAGTGAGTATACCAGGGCTCCGGAAGGCCATCCTACAGTCCTCCCGATAGCTCAAACCTCTCAACACCCTAATCACCTTTCTCTGCATACCAAAGATTCGGTGAATATCAGCAGCATAGCCCCAGGCAATGATTGCGTAGGAGAAGTGGGAATGAAAAATAGCAAAATAGGCAGTTGATAATACATGCTGTGATACCTTAGCAGCTAGATTCCTAAGAAGAAATATGTAACTAGCCAATCTTGAAGCCACCATGTCAACATGTTGCTTCTATATTAGTTTAGGGTCGATAAGGACTCCCAAGAATTTTACACTGTTTATGGAATTCGTGTCATGTAGTTTTCTTGTAGAAAGGATCATCCTAGAGGTTTTTTGGATGTTTCTTCTTCTTGCCGTGCGTCTCCTATCGGAGGTTCGCTATCATCACAGCCATCCGGATCTTATTAACTGCCGCTCGAAATAGTTGATTGTTGCTGCAGCCAAACCAGTCCCTTAGATTTTTAAGCCAGGAAACACGGCGCCTTCCAACACTCCTCTTTCCGTTGATCTTGCCCTGGATTATCAACTGCAGATGTGTGTATTTGTGGCCTCTCATCACGTGCCCAAGATATTGGAGTTTTCTCTTTTTTATGGAGTTAATGATTTCGCATTCTTTTTGCATTCTTGCTAGGACCTCGGTGTTCGTGATTTTTTCCGTCCAGGCAATCCGCCACATTCTGCGATAGCACCACATTTCGAATACTTCCAGCTTGTCCATATGATTTTTC
Source organism: Pissodes strobi (assembly GCA_016904865.1). Classification (NCBI taxonomy): domain Eukaryota; kingdom Metazoa; phylum Arthropoda; class Insecta; order Coleoptera; family Curculionidae; genus Pissodes; species Pissodes strobi. The sequence goes on along the minus strand of MU183687.1, from coordinate 166,257 downwards.
TTGAGGGTTCATGATTCCATCCCATACAGGAGTGTAGAGAACACGTAACAACGCAGCAAACTCATTCTGAGTTTTATATTTATGTCCCGACTTGTGAATAATTTTTTCATTTCAATGCATGTCGATCTGGCCATCTCTATCCTTGTTCGTATCTCCCCTGTTTATATCTCCTGTTTGTTCAATCCATATTCCTAGATACCTATATCTCTGTACCTCTTCTATGACTGTACCTGCTACCGTCAAGTTTGTTTGATTTTGTATCTGCGGGGTTTTCGTGACTATCATCAGTTTAGTTTTATTAAGGTTTAACTTCAAGCCATATTCAGCACACCGGTCTTCTAGTTTTCCCATCAACTGTTGCATGTCTTCCATCTTACTCGTTAATAAAACAGTGTCATCAGTTGATGTCTTCCCCATTTATACTCACTCCCACTGTTTCTTCATCTAAGACTTCGTTGAAGATAGATTCACTGTAAAGATTGAAAAGGAGTGGCGACAAAATACATCCTTGTCTTACACCGCGACGGATCTCCATTTCCTCTGTAAGATTATTCTCGATCCTTGCGTTAGCCTTCTGGCCCCAGTAAAGGTTACTAATTATTGTTATGTCTTCTGAGTCAATGCCCTTGCTAATAAGTAAATGAAGAAGTTTATCATGTTTAACCTTATCAAAAGCCTTTTCGAAATCTATGAAGCATGCAAAGACTTCATGATTCATATCTAGACATCGCTGGAAGAGCACGTTAATCCCGAAGAGTGCTTCTTTTGTTCCGAGACCTTCTCGAAACCCGAAATGTGTGTTGCTGATGTCTTCTTCAAGTTTTCTATATATCCTTTTGCGTACGATCTTCAGGAACAATTTTAGGATGTGGCTCATAAGCGCAATGGATCTATAATCTGAACACTCTCTTGGGTTAGCTTTTTTAGGAATGAGTACAAATGTGGAAGTCAACCCCTGTGATGGGATTTCCCCTCTTTCGTAGATTAAATTGAAGAGGTCCAAGAGAATATTAACTGCGTCGTCATCAAAGAGCTTGATCAACTCTATGGGGATCCGGTCAGGGCAAGGACTTTTCCCTGTTTTCATAGTGTTTAGGGCATATTCTATTTCTGACCTCAATATCTTTAAATGTACGTCCTTCTTTTCTACGGTTGTTCTGGGAGGTCTTTCATCTTGAAAGAGTTCTGAGAGGTATTCTTTCCATCTACTCAGTTTTTCTTTCATATCGGTTATAATGTTTCCATATTTATCTCTTATTACGCTGTTACATGCTTTATTTTTGCAACATCCAGCCAGTTCCTTCACCTTTTTATGCATATGGAAGCAGTCATACTTCTTCGAGTAATTCTATTTCCTCACATTGCATAGTCAGGTATTCTTCTTTAGCTTCTTTGATCTTCTTTTGTATCTTCCTGTGTAGTGCTCTGTATTCATTTTCATTTCCCTTATTCTTCCTCCTGTCTTCCATAAGGTCCAGAATCTCTGAAGTTATCCACGGATTCCTTTCCTGGGGTCTTTTATTCACTAGGTGATTGGTCGCTATTGTGTTTAAACTTTTCTGCATATCTTCCCACTTTGTCTTCGGGTTATCTGTGCCTGATATATTAAATTTTTTCATAGTTTCGTTTACCTGATCCTTCACAATGTTGCAGATTTCTGTATCTCTAAGAAATTTTGTATCTATATAATTGTTTTGACATTTTGGTGTCTTTTTCATCTTCACCCGTAATTTAGTTACTACAGTGTTGTGATCTGAGTTAATATCAGCCCCTGGATAGGTTTTTGTCACCTTAACTGAGTTCCTATATCGATTATTGATGAGAATATAGTCGATTTGGTTTCTGACTAAGTTTTGCGGATTATCAGCGGGAGATTTCCAAGTATACAGTCTGCGCTCTGGAAGTTTGAAAAAGGTGTTTGTTATCATTAGGTCCTTCTCCTGGCAGAATTGCATTAGTCGATCACCTCTCTCATTCCTCGTACCCAGTCCAAAAGCTCCCGTATGAGCCTCTATTTTATCTATGCCTACTTTGGCGTTGAAGTCTCCCATTATTATCGTGATATCAATATTTTTAGTGCTTGCAATTATTTTTTTCTACTGCTGCGTTAAAATCTTCTACTACATCTACTTCCTTCTCTGCAGTCGGTGCATATACTTCTATGATGTTCAAGTTTCCTGTATATGTTTTTAGCTGAAGCATCATGACTCTTTCTGAGTATGGTGTAAAGCTCAGAACTGATGCATTGGTGATCTTATCTACAATGACTCCAACTCCATACTGATGTTTTAGGTCACTACTGCCCGAATAATAGAAAACCCCGTTCTCTGTTTTACAGCTGCCACTGCCTGGCCATCTGACGTCGCTTATTCCTAATATGTTCATGTTGAGTCTTGACATTTCTCTTGCTGCATTGTCTAGTTTTCCTGCTGCAAAAAGACTTCTTACATTCCACGTTCCGAGTGTCATATTACTGATCTTTGATTTCATGACCTGGTTCTCCACTGCTCCCCCCCGGAGATCCGATTGGGGAGCTTTTAACTCCGGAAAATTTGGTTTTGAACACATTCATGCTTGCTGTGATGATTGTACAAAGGATACCATTACGGTCTGTAATGCAGTGGTTTCCCCTTGCCTCCTGCAATCTGCATCCACCTGTCGTTGATCTCTTGAGAGATTCTTCCGTCTTTAGGGTTGGTTTCTCAACCCTAGGGCAAGTGAGTGCCCTACTCTTGCTGACTCCTCCACCCGAAGCTGTTGGTCAGCAAGAAGGAACTGCTTATCCCGGCAGATATTCGGTTCCTTTTATGTGACCCTAAAAGGAGGGGATGCCACTTCCGCCGAATTCACTGTTCCGAAGTTCCTCTTCTCCACCACCTTCGCCGTTGTGGACTTCACCCGTATCCCTGGGCAAGGGTGATGCGTTATACCACGCAACACTGGGTCCCCAGTAGAACTCAGACACCGACACTTTGGATGTTTAAAAGCAGCTTATTAGAGTTGAACCATCCCTGCGCTAGTTCCTGTGCGCCTATGGAACCCTATGCTGACTCCACACCAGCATACCGAACACACTGACTTCTGTCACTAAGGTATGATTTCAAAAGACTGCTATTGGGGCAAAACTTGTAATATTTTAACTTCTCTAAAAGGATTGCATGGTCCACACCGTCAAAAGCTTTACTTAAGTCGCAAAACAGGACTGTGTTATACTCATAGTGATGGAAGCTGTCCAGTATACTTTGTACAAGATGCAGAATACCCTGGGAGGTATTTTTGCTTTGCCTAACACCAAATTGGGAGGAGTTAAAAAAGCCATTCTCTTCGAAGAAACCCACGATCTGCATTGACATGCATTTTTCTAAAATTTTTGAGATTATTGGTAGAAGAGATATTGGACGGTAACTGTCAGGACTGTTCAGGTCACCCTTTTTAAAAATTGGAACCACAACAGCAACCTTAAGGATATCTGGAAAGATATTTTGCATTATACATTGGTTTATTAATAAAGTTAGAGGGACAACAATCTCATTCTTAATGCATTTAATTACCTTGACATTAATACCAAATATATCACAACTATTTTTGTTTTTCATTTTGTCGATAATATCACGAATCTGGATAAAACTTACTTCTTTAAATGAAAATGACTGAAATACCTTAAGGCTGACTAGATTGTCCATAGGATTTATGTTACTAGTTGGAATTTTTTCTTTCAGTTCATGTGCTATGTTTAAAAAATAGTTATTTAAATCATTTGAGTTTAGAGAACTATACTGGTAGTATTTGTTTTATTTTTATTTCGATTATTGTTTATAATACTCCACATAAGTTTACTTGAGTTATTTGAAGAATTAATTAAATTATCGTTTGCTATGATTTTTGCATTAGAAATTTCCAATCTGTATAATTTTTGAAAATCCTTGTAATACTTTTTGTTATTTGGTGTATTATACTGTTCACAGATTTCACCCAGAAACCTTAAGTGCTCCCTCATAGCCCTTAGTTTATCTGAAAACCAGCTTATGTTGTTAGATTGGTCAGACCTGACAAGATAACACTTCTCTGGAAAAGATTTGAGAAAGGCTTCCTCTAAAATGGTCATGAACTTAGAAAACCTGTCATTTATACAAACATTTTGACACTTTACAAAATCCCAAGAGTGATTTGATATTAAGATGTGAAAATCAAAAAGTCCCCTTTGGGTAATAAATCTACTAACTTTTTTTACCTGAACAGCCTTAAGTTTGTCCATATAAACCAAAAAATCTAAAATTTGTCTCCTATGGTCAGACATATCGACATCAACAACCTCTGAGTTTAATACCTCAGTCATATTATTTACAAAGATATTATCTAAACATGTGCCATACCTTGTTGGCTGAAAAATAGTTTTACTCAAACCAAAACCACTGAGAGTGTCCCCCAATAGCCTGGCACTCACCTGGTTCCCACCGAAGTGCACATTAAAATCCCCAGCAATGATTATACTCCTGTCTTGATCAAGTGATGCCATAGTGCCATCCAAGGCATCCAAGAAGGTGTTAAAACTGCCCAAAGGTGGCCTGTAAATTACTAAAACATAAAGAAATTTTTTTTTTAAAATACACACAAGAAGACTCTATAGTTTTTTCAATATTAAAATCTATAATAACATTTTTGAAGCTAGAACCTATACCTACCATTCTTAACGAGTAGCATAGCGCCACCTCCTAAAGACTGAGATCTTGTATAGAAACCGGCTATGCTAGAACATAACCATCCAGATGAAACACCTCCATTTCTTTTTGTGTAAGCCAATGTTCTGTGATGCAAATTACATCAAAAGCCTTATCCACAACAAATGTCTCTAGTTGGGGAATTGTATTTCTTATAGGATGTTGATATGCAACATTCTCAAATGTTTCGTTGTTTGTTGTTTGTTGGTTGAGATTTTTGTGAGGATATTGCCTGTCTCACCTTCCCCTGGCCCTGCAAATTCAAAAAATGGTTAAGGGTAACTCCATTAGGCCACAGCTCTGAATACAGATATTTTGGTCTATCTTCTAGAGGCCCAGCCAACTTAAATGAGCTGCAGTACTTCTCCCTCTTTGTTGAGATTTTGTAACACTTACAACCATTACCAAGATTACAGGCTGTTAGGAAATCCAAAACATCTTGGGGTGTTGTCTCTGGGGCTAAACCTGTTAGAAACAAGAAACTCATCCTTTGTGCGGTCTTCAATGTGCATTCGTACCACTTATGCAAAACAGTTTTGTGATCTGAAATCTTTCTTCCAGAGATTATTTTATTTTAGTCCACACTAAACGCTAGACTTTTACTAAATATAGACTTTTTGTGCTTTGGCATTTCAGTGTTACCATTTACTATTTACTAATTTACCTATTTGCAATATTGTTAGTTACTAAAAATGAATAAGGACCAATAAATTAATAAGGTGTCCCATTAGGAAAATGGTAATTCTATGCCGTATCTTTTTTTGGTTTCAATTCAAATTTCTTTAGTGCTCTTTCAGATTTTTCAGGAAGATGGCTGTTCTACTTTTTAGGGAAATATGAGGAAAACCAAAAATAAGCCCTCGTTCAGTTCTTGTTGAATGACCCTGTACATAGGCATCGATAATCAACTATTTAAATTTGGAAATAGTTCGAAAAATGGCAATTATACCTGCTTCTAAAATATATTATATTTCCTACATATTTTCGTCATAAATGTGCATTTTTTAATGTTTGAGACTGAACAACGCTTTATTTGAAGGTAATTACACCTCGAAAACAAAGATGAGTGTCATGACCTTTACTTGGTTATTTGCGTACGATGAAAAATTAACTGTTTGTTTTCGGGTGCAAGAAGTCAAGGTTAGTGCCCGTTGGCGATATTTACGAAACCAATTTTAATGTTATTTTCGTTCAGCTGTATTCAATATTTATTGCTTTTTAAGTTATGTGGCTTGCTTTCTGCCGATGCCCCGCCGACGCACGTTCAATATTCCCATTTCAGCATCAGTTGAAAAAGTTGAATTTGATGGCATGAGAGAACATACATAGTACTTATGTTTAGTATTTTTAAAATATCATTACTTGTAATTCTATGACAGAATAAACCTGGATATGAATATTGCCAATTAAATATTGCATTGAAATTTTGCTCCTACGCTATTTATTCCTGAATTTCTGAAGTGTTGGCATCGTTTGATGCATTCATTATTAACACATCAATATATAATTTAGGAATAGTATATTACCAATTCAATATAATTTCATACTATTAGGACAAACGACACCTTAAGTGAAATTCTAATGTAGACCAAACGCATTGAAGTATCTATCACTCAATATCAGTGACATTATTTCACAACATTTTGTACGATTCAAGATGGCGGGTGGTGATACACTACCTCCCGATAGTGCGCCGAAAAATCTAAAAAAACAGTGTTCCCATTGTAACAAAAAAGTGGAAAGTGATGCTATGTGTAAGAAGTGCTTGGCGATTTTCTACCCAGCACGTTTACGACAGGCCGCAGGCCAGAAAAATGCCGTATGTGTTCACGAAACCTCAGTAGCCCAACAGGTAACCTCAAACAAGAACCAAGACGAATCAAACCTTTTGAAGATTTTGGTTCAAGAACTTCAAAGCAAAAACTCAATTTTAGAAGAACATGTTGTTTTATTGAAGAATAAAATTCGTTTTCTGGAGGAACACCTGAAAAAATACGAAGGAAAAGAACATCACGTGACTCAAGTAAACAAAAACAAACCACAGAATACAGAAGATAGACCAGACGGACCAGACGCCACTCCCAGCAAACATTCGACGAACACGCAAGCGCAAACCCAAAATCCATGTGCGCTTTTAAGTCCCGATGTCCTAAAAGGCAAAAAAATCCGGTCTTAAAAGACAAAATTCCGGTCGCGGGTAACCAAAACCAACCAAAATTGCCTATCGATATGACGGATGACGCCCAGGATTCTGTCACTGGAATTGACACTATTGACGTTAAGAAAATAAACACAAAAGAAAATGAGGAAAAGCTGAAGGAAAATGATTTGATTAATGAGCCATGGCATAAAGCGGTGTCTAAAAGGGGCCCTCGACTGCTGTCCAACAACCTGTAAAGAGTACTCGCACTCGCCCAGAACCCATAAGGGGAACTTGCAGTGAAGCCACAATTAAATCAGCTCAAAGAATGTCCTTTTTATTTTTATCGGGCCTTGCCCCAGAGGTGACTGCAGTAGATGTAGAGAACTACCTTGCAAACAAAAACTTAATGGGCTATACCTGCACAAAGATGAAAACGAAAAGAGAAAAACATTTTAGTTCTTTTAAGCTAGCCGTTCCTTCAAATAATAGGGAACTATACTTACAAGCTGAAATGTGGCCAAAGGGGACAATTGTCAACCATTTTCTCAATCTCCAGAGCCCCAGAGGGGTGACACAACCAAGAACATTAACTCAGCTTCAGGGAAATACAAAAGAAAATGCTTAAGGATTCTACACATCAACATGCGGTCCCTAAGAAACAAAATACCTCAGCTAGAGGCATTTATTGCAGACAAGGGTATTGACTTACTCTGCATCACAGAGCATTGGCTGGCAGAAGAGGAATTGAAATTCAGAGTTTTAATTTTACAAAAGAGATGTCTACGCAGTATTTTTTAAAATGAAACAACAGGAAAGCAGCAAGTGATTGAGAGTTACAACATTACTCTTTCTAACGTAACGAAGTTCCATTAAATATACATTGTATCTCTATGTGTTGGCTTATATTATTGAATATTGCCATCATCATACATCACCAACAGACAGGATGTAGAAATTCCGTTCACAAGCAATATAAATTGGCAACTTATCGTAGAAAGGTGCATAGGTTAACAAGTATTTCTTTGAAAGCAGGTAATTCTAATGAAGAATCAATTTTAGCCGAACAAGTTGCAGTAAATAGTGGCTATTACTCACATGAATTAATGAGAAAATCGTAGGCAAATGAACTTAAAATTAAATACGAGAAAATGCCAAGTACCCAGAAGCTAACATGCGGAACGTCAAGTATGTGTCATAAAATATGACTAGGCCAAACAAATTGAGCCATCAAAACTTTACTTTTATAACATATTATATAAAAATACATTTTACAATTACACTTTAAAAAGCCTAGTTCAAAATGGTTGAGAATGAATGCCTACCAATATCTGACTTTTATAGAAGATTGAAAATAAAAACTTACCTATTGGGGTTTAATAAATATTTGATAAATTATTATATTATTTAACATTTCCACTGCAATTCATCGCTAGAAGCATTGTCACAAAAAGAAACTATCAGGTGAAATCGTAGCTCCTGCCCAACAAAGAGTAAATCATAAATGAAGAAAGGGGAGAGAGGATCTTATGAATATTGTTCCATAGAAGCATATGGTCCTTGCAAGATGGTATGACAGCAATGTGGTTATTATTGCTTTTGAAACAATGTCCGAGTAAACCCAGTCTAAAATATGTCATGGTATAACAGAGAAGAGAAGAAAGCCACAACCAATTAGATATCAAAGTAAAAATTGCTGCTGCTATGTGTTCTCCATATTATACTATGGCATGGAATCCTGGACATTGACCGAAGCAACACAAAAGAAACTCGAGGCCTTCGAGATGTGGCTCTACAGAAGGATCCTTAGAATATCATGGGTAGATAGAGTGACCAACGAAACAGTACTGGAAAGAATGAGGAAAGAAAAAGAGGTAATGAACACGATCAAGAGAAGGAAACTGGAATATCTCGGGCATATAATGAGAAATGACTCCAAATACAAACTCTTAAAATCCATCTTCCAGGGAAAAGTGTTTGGAAGGTGAGGGCCCGGAAGAAGAAGGATATCATGGCTCAAGAACCTAAGGAGATAGTATTCAAAAACAACCACAGAACTGTTTAAAGCAGCAGTCAACAAGGTCATTATAGCCAGGATGGCCGCCAATATTAGAAACGAATAGGCACCTGAAGAAGAAGAAGAGTTTGGTGTAGCAAATACACCCAGCTATCGGTGCCATATGAACTTAGCGTTAGATGATATATGCATATTATTTGTAGGTATGTGCTGTATTCGAAACATGTTACACACTCTAAGTATCTAAAGTGTCAAAGACAAGTACAATACGCACATTATATTGTATGTGCGCTATTCGAAACATGGAATAGCAAAACAACTACCTCTTTTTCAACCATATACTCTAAGGTACCTTAGTTTTTTGGCAATATTGTGTTTTAGTTAGATATAGTCTGCTTTGTCTACAAAATGTAAATTTTATTTGATATTAAAGAGCACTTTTGACTTTAACTTTGACTATTATACATATTAATTTTTATTTTATTCTTTTATATTGGGTTAGTTTTGGTTAGCACTGGGTTAGTTTCTGTTTGTTGAGCCCCGTAGGAAGCGAAGCGAGCGGAGGGCCATGCATGAAGTGTTTAAATAATTGAAGACTTATTTCTTGATTCTATGTAACAGTCACGACATCCGACTAAATGCTACCATGCACGTCACATATTGTGAAGAAACGTTCGGCATTCCTGAATGGACATCTTGCCTGTTACATCCGAATATGCTCCCAGGACATCTGCTTCCCCCTAATTAACTATTCAAGTGTTTCCCCAACAGTCATCTTCACGACACTGGCAGAGGCATTTCCACAATCACTAATATGGTTTCAAGCCGCACCACGTCAAGAAACCCATAAGGTGTAAATAATTTTTGGGAAATGTTGAGAAATGGTTATGAAGCACTGGATACGTTAAAGAAATAAAACGGTAAAAAATGAAGGGATGTTTGTTCATTTTTTCCAGCGATAAGAGAATGGCTGTGTTTCTATGAGATAACGCTTGGTACAAGTTTGTATAAATTACTGCTTCAAAAAGAGACAATACTATTTTATTGTTTGAATGATTTGACCCATTATATGTATAAAAAAATCTACTACAATAAATCGTAGATACCTACCTAATGATCACGATAACGTGTGACTTGTTTACATTTAGTGCTTCTTTCAAAACTAGCTGAGTTATTGACCTGACGTAAATAAGACCAGAAACATACTTAACCAAATATGTACCTTGTCGAAAATAACGAAACTAAAATAATTGATATGGTAAATACCGCCAACGGATTCTAGCCTTGAATTCTTGCAAACGAAAACAAACAGGTCATTGCACATTGTGCTCCTATCACTTCTGTTATGTCAAGATTAGACTTGAATAAAGTGCAACCCAAAAAATCGCGGTACAGAAGATTCCTAGCGTTGAATTCTAATAAAATCCTAATTATGTGCGAGATTATGTGACGGTAGAGTCACATTATTTATAATATTCTGTTGTTTTAAAAGGAATGGTTTCCCGAAGTTAGTATGACTATTCAATAAAATATCATACCCTCGCCTGGCACGTAAAAGAAGTAGCTAGTAGTAATAAATTATTTGTTTTACCTAGGCAGCAAAGTAGTAGACTGACTGCCGCGGCTGATAGTTCATAGCCGAGCGTAGCGAAACTAGGAATTCAGCTAAGGCAATGAATCTACTTTGCTGCCAAGTTGAACATATAATTTTTTCTCCGATTATTTATAATGATATATGTATATTGTAGATTTGCAAAAATTATTACACCCAAGCCTTAATTTATTACCACAGGAAAAATAAATAATAAAAAGATTGTGGGCTTTTTATTATTTATTTTTCCTGTAGTAATAAATTAAGGCTTGGGTGGTGTTTACTCATTGGACGTAGCTCTGGATTAATAACCTGAATTCTGCATGGTTGGCACGCGGTTGTGCTCTGTTGGAGCGAAATTGCGAGGTCAAGCCGGAGAGGAGGTGGCTATATCTTTCTTGTACGAAACCCTCTTGTTGAAACCTCCAACCGTGCATGCTACAGTTTTTAAGTGTTTGTGATAGTCGGGGGCTTCAAGTGAGCGTCTCGGCAGCTTGGAGGGTCCAAAAATATAGTGCCACCGATCCAGCAAGTGCTTCCCCAGCTGTAAATAAGCCGGGACCGTGGTCGTTACTGGCGAATGCGCTAGCGTGAAACCCACAAATTGCTTTGGGGAGCTCAGCAGGTAGCTGGAAATCCGAAAAGATCCGAGCGCCCTCGTGATCTAGGCACCATGAGCGTCAGAATTGCCCATATTTTTACGGTTCAGTGAATTGTTTTCAATAGGTCGGGTAATGCACTGGTCAGATCCATTGCATGAGATAGAGGCGGCTCTGGTTCGATTCCCATCGGTGGCAAGGCATGTTTTCTTAAGGTTATGTTTGTTTCCTTTTCTTAAACTTTGGTTGGTTTTGTTTGGTTAACATACGATTGTTCTGATCGGTCCGGGAATACATCATGCTTCAATTCAGGGCGTTTTGCTTTCTAGGTTTTGTGCATATTTTGCGTGGTCTACAAGCATTGCACAGGGTGGCACGGTGATTGTTCGGGAATTATTGAAGCCCTGTATGTCTGCTTCCCAAAGTCTTGTGAAACCCACTACCAGAACCACCCTTCTCGTATCAATCAATCAATCAATCAATCAAAGTTTATTAATGCATTGTTACAAGTAACTTACACAGGTCAATAAGTATATATAAACAAAAAGAAAGTAGGCATTTTCATTAACAAAAGTAAACACTACACTGAAAAAAATATGCTTAGGACAATAATACAATTTCAAAAATAAGTTTCATAGACAAGACTAGTTAAAATCAATATAAAAACACATATCCTAAAATTACATATCAAAATTAAAGCCCGAAAAGTCTTATACTGAATAAAACGAATTTTTAATTAAGATCTTTTTGACAGATTTTTTAAATAATAAAATTGGTTGGTTCTTATTAAAAAATTTAATAGACCAATATCCCGGACCGTCCTGACACTTCCCAAGACGCCACCAGGCAGGCACCACTGCATCCCTGCCCCTGGTTTCATGGTCACGTACACTTCGATGTGCTACAAACGTTTCAGGATGTCTTTTAATATATAGCAAGTTTTCCAGAATATACACAGATGGAAGAGTAAGAATGCCCAGAGTCCCAAAGGCCTCCCTGCAGTCGTCCCTAAATCCCAAATTACTCAAGATTCTTATGGCTTTTCTCTGCAGGCCAAACACTCGTTGAGCATCAGCTGCATGACCCCAAGCAAGTATTGCATATGAAGAGTGTGCATGAAAAGTTGCAAAATAGGTGGTTAGCAATACATTCTTGGACACTTTATCAGCCAGACTTCGAAGTAGAAATAGATCACTAGCTAATCCCGAGGCGACCATATCAATATGTTGCTTCCATAGAAGCTTTGGATCAACATGGACTCCAAGAAATTTGACACTCTCAACACCAGTATTAGCTTCATGCACATCTCACATCGAAAACACCATCCTGGTCGTTTTACTCATGTTCAGTAGTAATTTGTTTGCGTTGAACCAGATCTGAGCCACTTCTTGTGCAGCCATAGAACCCTCCAGAGATGCTTCTAAGGCATCAGCTGATACAGACACTGTTGTGTCGTCAGCAAAGAGAGTATATCTTGAATTAGGGTCACATGTTGGTAAACCATTTACATAAATCAAGATTGAACCCTGGGGTATCCCAATGCTTATATCTCCCTTTGCTGACATCACACCAGCATAACGCACACACTGATGCCTACTTCCAAGGTATGATTTTAATAGGTTTATGCTATTGGGGCAGAATTTATAATATGTTAGCTTCTCCAAGAGGATTCCATGGTCTACACAGTCAAAAGCCTTACTCAGATCGCAAAACAAGACTGTATTATACTGCCGACCATGAAAGGCATCCAAAATAGAGTGCACTAAATGAAGAATGCCCAACGAAGTATTTTTATTTTGTCTAAAACCAAACTGCGCATCACTAAAAACCCCATTACCTTCAAAGAAACTAACAATCTGATCAGACATACATTTTTCAATGATCTTTGAAATTATCGGGAGAAGAGAAATAGGGCGGTAACTATCAGGAATGTTGAGGTCACCCTTTTTAAAGATTGGCACCACTACAGTAATTTTCAAGATGTCTGGAAATATATTTTGCTTAAAACATTGGTTTATGAGCAGTGTCAGAGGAATTAAAATCTCATTTTTTATGCATTTGATAACCTTAACATTAATGCCAAATATATCACAGCTATTTTTATTTTTTAGATTGTTAACAATTTCTCGAACCTGGTTAAAACTTACTTCTTTAAATGAGAATGTTTGTAGTATATTTAGATTAGTGAGATTTTCAATTGGATTCAAGTTAGTGTCAGGTATTTTTGCTATGAGCTCTTGTGCAATGTTTAAAAAATAATTATTAAAATAATTTGAATTAAGAAGTGTACTAGATGGGTTTATGCGATTTTTATTTCTATTTTTGTTTATTATACTCCACATTTGCTTGATCGAGTAATTTGCATTTGTGATTGAAGTATCATTGGCAATGATTTTGGATTGACATATTTGTGACCTGTACATTCTCTCATATTCCCTGTAATACATTTTGTTATTGGGAGTGTTATATTGTTCACAAATTTCTCCCAGAAAACGCAGGTGCTCCCTCATTGCTCTTAGCCTGTCAGAAAGCCAGCTTATATTATTAGACTGATCAGACCGAACTGGATAATGTTTCTGTGGGAAAGGCTCCAAAAATGCTCTCTCTAGAATAGGCATAAGCTCAGAAAATTTATCATTTATAGAAATATTATTATTTTTCACAAAATCCCAATAAGTATTCGAGATAGTATTGTGGAAGATAAATAGACCTTGTTATGTAATAGGCTTACATACTTTTTTTGCCTGAATGACTTTACTATTTTCCATATTGACTAGAAAATTTATTATTTGGCCTTTATGATCAGACACATCAAGATCTACCACCTCAACATTTAACATCTCAGTTGCAGAATTAATAAAGATGTTATCCAAACATACGTCTTGCTTTGTGGGCTCAAAAACCGTCCTACACAAGCCAAAACCCCTGAGAGCATCCTCAAAAATCCGGGCATTTACCTGGTTTTCATCAAAGTGCACATTAAAATCGCCAGCTATTACTATACTTTTGTCTGGGTTAAGAGCTGCTATTGTGCTCTCCAAAGCATCCAAGAAGGTGTCAAAACTGCCCGAGGGTGACTGATATAAAACTAAAGTATAAAGATTAAGACTTTTAAAATAGACGCAACATGACTCTACAATCTATCAACATTAAAACTTACTTTAATATTTTTAAAATTTGACCCTATACTATTCCTAACTAATAACATTGTACCTCCTCCAGTGTACCGAGACCTTGCAAAGAAACCTCCCATGATGTACCCATCAAGGTGGAAGTTTTTCAATTCCTCTTCTGCCAGCCAATGCTCTGTGATGCAGAGTAAGTCAATACCCTTGTCTGCAATAAATGCCTCTAGCTGAGGTATTTTGTTTCTTAGGGACCGCATGTTGATGTGTAGAATCCTTAAGCATTTTCTTCCGTATTTCCCTGAAGCTGAATTAATGTTCTTGGTTGTGTCACCCCTCTGGGGCTCTGGAGATTGGGAAAATGGTTGACAATTGTCCCCTTTGGCCACATTTCAGCTTGTAAGTATAGTTCCCTATTATTTGAAGGAACGGCTAGCTTAAAAGAACTAAAATGTTTTTCTCTTTTCGTTTTCATCTTTGTGCAGGTATAGCTCATTAAGTTTTTGTTTGCAAGGTAGTTCTCTACATCTACTGCAGTCACCTCTGGGGCAAGGCCCGATAAAAATAAAAAGGACATTCTTTGAGCTGATTTAATTGTAGTTTCACTGCAAGTTCCCCTTATGGGTACTGGGCGAGTACAAGTACTCTTTACAGGTTGTTGGACAGCAGTCGAGGGCCCCTTTTGAACACCACTTTATGCCATGGCTTATTATTCAAATCATTTTCCTTCAGCTTTTCCTCATTTTCCGTGATAATTTCGTCATTTTCTTTTGTGCTTATTTTCTTAACGTCAACAGTGTCAATTCCAGTGACAGAATCCTGGGCATCATCCGTCATATCGATAGGCAATTTCGGTTGGTTTTGGTTACCCGCGACCGGATTTTTGCCTTTTAGGACATCGGAACTTAAAAGCGCAAATGGTTTTTGGGTTTGCGCTTGCGTGTTCGTCGAATGTTTGCTGGTAGTGGTGTCTGGTCCGTCTGGTCTATCTTCTGTATTCTGTGGTTTGTTCTTGTTAATTTTGTTTATTTTTTCAGGTTTTCCTCCAGAAAACGAATTTTATCCTTCAATAAAGCAAGATATTCTTCTAAAATTGAGTTTTTGCTTTGAAGTTCTTGAACCAAAATCTTCAAAAGATTTGATTCGTCTTGGTTCTTGTTTGAGGTTACCTGTTGGGCTACTGAGGTTTCATGAACACATACGGCATTTTTCTGGCCTGCAGCCTGTCGTAAACATGCTGGGTGCAAAATAGCCAAGCACTTCTTACACTTAGCATCACTTTCCACTTTTTTGTTACAATGGAAACACTGTTTTTTTAGATTTTTCGGCGCACTATCGGGAGGTAGTGTATCACCACCCGCCATCTTGAATCGCACAAAATATTGTGAAATAATGTCACTGATATTAAGTGACAGATACTTCAATGCGTTTGGTCTACATTAGAATTTCAATTAAGGTGTCGTTTGTCCTAATAGTATGAAATTATATTGAATTGGTAATATACTATTCCTAAATTATATATTGATGTGTTAATAATGAATGCATCAAAACGATGCAACACTTCAGAAATTTAGGAATAAATAGGGAATATTAGCAAAATTTCAATGCAAACTAGCCCTGTACTGGGTTTGAATTGGCACCCATAGAGGGATGTTTTGACCCTTAGTCATGGATTTTTGGATACTGATTGTTGAGGGTTTAGTAGTTACCAAGAGAGAGATGCTGTCAGTAACTCAGAAGGTGTTTGATCCTATTGGTTTCACTTCGGCCACTGTTTTGGTCCCCAAATTAATGTTGCAAAAACTGTGGGCAAAACAGATAACATGGGATCAACCTGTGGATGACGACACTACGCAGTATTTTAAGAAGTGGCTTCGCGAGCTGCCATATTTGTTGAAAATTGAAATTCCAAGATGGACCTTGACTGGTGGGTGTTTTGCACGAGATGTCAGCATACATACTTTCTGCGATGCCAGTAAGGACTCATACGCATGTGCAATTTTTCTGCGAGTCGACATGCAAGACAGAGTCAATGTTTTCCTGTTAGCAAGCAAGGCCAGGATCTCCCCTTTGAAGAGAATGACAATCCCAAGGCTTGAGCTGTTGGCTGCTGTGATAGGTGCAAGGCTTTTTGGAAGTATTAGAGGAAACATAAGCAGGGAAGCAGAACATTACTTTGGAGTGATTCCGCTACTGTTATTTCGTGGATTCAAAGAAAAGATCAGTGGGGCACTTTTGTATGGAACAGAGTCTCCAAAATTCGCCAGTTAACTCCAGCAGAAAAACGGAGGCATGTACCAAGTTTTTTGAATCCGGCAGACCTACTTTCGCGAGGTTGTTTTCCAAAGCAGCTGTTTGAGCTCAAGTGGTGGGAGGGTCCTACATGGCTGTACCAGGATCACGAGAAGTGGCCTTCAGAAAATCCAGTGTTTAATGAAGAAGAAATTACGCAAGAGCGCCGAAAACAGCTGGTTTTGGCACTTGCTGATGTAGGACTCCATCGTGAATGGAATTTGCTGTTTTTTTCCAACTACACTAGGACTATCCGAATGCTTGGTTGGATATTCCGTTTTTGCTACAATATAAAAGATCCGTCTGACCGTAGAAGTGGCGAGTTAACAGCCGAAGAGTTTGCTACTGCAGAGACGTTGCTTTCAAGCTGATCCAGCAAGAATATTTTTCCGGAGAAAGTGATAAGCGTATTAGCGATCTTCAGCCATTTTATGATGAGAATGGAGTGCTCAGACTAAAGTCAAGAGTGTCTAACAGACAAGAAACAGAGGCTTACCGATTTCCTATAGTTTTGCCTCCTAAGCACCCATTGGTTCAGATTTTAATTTGGATGGAACATCGGAAGTCATGCCACGTAGGAACCCAAGGTCTGCTGAATCTTCTTCGAGAGGGATATTAGATTCTCGGAGGAAGACGAAGTGTTCGAAATGTCGTCAGCAAATGTGTTGTTTGTAAAAGGCAAAATGGAAAACCATTTGTGGTGCAGTCACCACCATTGCCTCTCGACAGAGTTCGTATGGCCATCCCCTTTGAGGTCACGGGTGTTGACTTTGCGGGCCCGTTATTTTTGAGAAATGAACAGAAAGCTTGGTTGTGTCTTTTTACCTGTACAGTCTACCGCGCAGGTCATTTAGAATTGAGTACAGCGCTTACGACCGCAAACTTTTTCCAAACATTGCGTCATTTTGTATCTAGACGCGGAAGACCTAAGACTATTTATAGCGACAACGGGACTAATTTTGTTGGCGCCGAAAATGCCTTTTCGGCGCTTGATTGGGACTCGATTTTACGTGACACAAGTGTACAACGCATTGATTGCGTGGAAATTTAACCCTCCAACTGCAGCGTGGTGGGGTGGCTTTTGGGAGCATTTGATTGGTATACTTAAAGAGTTACTACGTAAGATGCTGGGTCACGCTAGTTTGGACTATGAAGACTTATTGACTTTACTCTGCGATTGTGAGGCGGTTGTTAATGCTCGACCCCTAACTTACTGTTCTGAAGACCCCAAAGAATTGTCCCCCCTTACTCCTTCCATGTTTTGGCGTGAACAAGTCGAGTGGAGATTACCTGAGTGTGACTCCGTAAACCGAGCATCGTTGTGCCGTAAAGTGAGACATATTCAACATCTACGCGATGATTTACGCTCTCGTTTTCGTGTTGAATATTTGGGACAGTTAAAGCTGCTTTCCGAGAAGGGAAAATGTCGTTCGATTGGAATTGACGACGTAGTGCTTATCGGTAATGACAATACGAGACGATTGGACTGGCCACTGGGGCGTGTCAGTGAACTGTTGCCTGGCAAAGATGGTCAGGTGCGATTAGTGAGGTTGAAGACATCCAGAGGTGAAATGCTGCGACCGCTACAGCGTCTTTACCCGTTAGAATGCGCTGAGCTGATGGAGGTGCCTCCAGTTAGAGAGACTACTCCGCCAGAACAGACCGAAGGTAGTGTGGAAACGACTGGTGCGAGCAATCCGGCACCAGCGGATGAGGTGAAGGTGACTCGGTGTGGACGTATTTGTAAGACACCTGCAAGGTATCCGTGAGAACTTTGTCAGACTGTAAGTAGAAACTATTATAAAATCAGTGACTGTCTCTTCCTATGTGTGAGAAATCTTTGACTGAGTAAATATTTCTCAGGTGGGAGAATGTCCGAGACATTAAATATTTTCCCTAAAAAACTGCGAAAAGTGCGTGCAACGTAAAATGCGACAACACCTCGCCATGCGTTGGTGGCCTCAGTTTTACCTATTCTTTTTTAAGATTGTCAAAAAATGTGTCAAAAATAATATAGTTTTTTAAGTTTTTATGTATTCGACAGATCAAAATCCGAGTTAATATTGGCGAGGTTGTTTACGCTTTAAACGGGACTTTTATAGACACTACAATAATGTAAAATTGTTCGATGTTCGTTATGCCTGTTTGTCTCAAGTAATTAATAAATTACGTTCTGGAATTCGTAGTTCACATTTTGCGCTGTAAACTGTTTATTAGTGAGTAAAGCATTTAAGACGGGTAGTTTTATCTGGCTATCACACCATTAACATGCACACTCGCATTCACATTAACAAATATGTTATCAATCAAAGTGGAAGAACTTCCAACAACTCTAGTAGCTTCAAAAACTGTCTGCTGATAATTATATGAATTCATTGTGTCTATAAAGGTCTTTACTTTATTATCGCTGGTGAAAAGATTTAAATTAAAGTCTCCGGTGATGACTGTATCATATTTTAAAAAGTGCTTTAGTAGGTATGTCGGAAATGGACGGGTTTCTAAATATTTATTTTCATTTCAATTTATTTTATTGGGATAAGTAGTTTTATTTACTTATACTCGTACAGGAACTGTATGATTTATGGGAAATAGTTTTGCCCTATATTTGAATTTTCGCGCTAACAATGCACATTATTTGCGGATATACACTCCTTTTATGCCTGTCGACCGAGCATGATGTCATGCGCAGAAAAGGACCGAAGTAGTACAGCACACAAGCACAAGGGACGGCGTGCGACCATTAAGTCCTGAAATCCACTTAAGATTTTTCGCATATCAATTTATTTTCGCGAGTGAACTAACTCATTCAGAACAGCAAATTCAGTGTCCAGACCATCCGAAAAAGGGGATGAACCGAATCCACAAGAAGTGAGAGCGCTCTCCAACAGGATCCACGAACGGAAAAAGGGTGAGTGCCATTTGCATTTAATGTGCGTTTCGTCTGCGACAATTATAACTTACAGAAATCATCTTTCCCTTGCAACTTTATTTATGGTATAATTTGAATTTATATGGTCCTTCGAAGCATAACGTCTGTTTACGACATTTTGGTCCTTCGAGCCGGATGGGTACCAGCTTTTCTTAAAAATTTAAAAAAATTATTATTTCAAATTTACATAAAAATTCATTTTAAAGCTAGCCATCTTAATTTATTCACGGCTCAAGACACACATATGAGTGCATATTGCTATCTCTTTCACACCGACCGTGAAATATTTCTCTCAAAAGCGAATTAGTTTACTTTAATCAAACGTACTACATCACGTCCTCTCTCGTACGTGCGTAAACCTTTATAAGATTGTCTCTCTCAATACGGTACCATCGAACCAGTACAGTTTCCAGCATTTCAAAATCGCGTCGGCGTCGCGTTCTCAAAAAGTATTCGCGACTGCCCAGTTTATTATTTATATCATTTTCGTCGGTTCGTTCGCCGTTTCTCTTTCAGCGCAGTACAGATTACTCGTCCTCGTCAAATCGACAGGATTTTGTTTTGTTTACATTCTAATTTTGCAAAAATAGAATACTATTTTGTATGATTTTAATCGATTTTCAGTGCTGTGCTGGCTCAATATAATATAGTGTATCCTGAGTGTCTTAATTCTGTGTGTATTTTACACATATAAATATTTTTCTCACAAAAAAAAAACGTCTAAAACAGACATAATTTAATTTATTTATTTCGAATTGTTCGAGTATTTTCTTTATTGGAAATCCATAAAAGGCTTACAAAATGGCCACTGATAAGGAAAAAATTGCTAAACTAACACTTAAACGTAAAGTTCCACTAAAGCGGCTGCATGAAATATATGATTATGGCATGAATTCAACAGGTGATCCTTTTTATGAACAAAATTTCTTGGCCAGGGCTGATTTTGTTGATGATATTTACGAAGAATTTAAGGAACATCACAATAAAATAATTTCTTTAATTTCTGATGACACAGAGTTTGACACGCAGGATAAAGAAAGAGCGGCAGCGGATAAATATTTGTACGGAATAAAAGGAAAAAGAATGGAATTAGCCCTTACAAATATTAGCCATCCTGGTCCTAGTTTTAACACACCTAGTGTTAGTTCTGGGGCTAAGCTTCCAAAAATTAACGTGCCCACTTTTGAAGGTAATATAAAATTGTGGCCTTCATTTTTTTATTTATACAACAGTATTATACATGACAATTCTAATTTATCAAATGTCGAGAAATTTCATTATCTGATGACGTCACTAAAAAATGAGCCTTTAAATTTACTTAAAGCTATTCCGATGACGGAAAATAATTATCAAATAGCTTATGATACTCTGGTTGGTAGCTATCAGAATAAGCGTTTCTTAGCCACAACTTACTTTAATGAAATATACACTGCTCAACCTTTACAAAAACCCTCTCATAAAGATCTTCGATATTTATTGGACAAATTCTCAGAAAACCTTGCAGCATTGAAAGTTTTAAATTTTGATACTGACTCTTGGGATTTTTTAATTTTTAATATATTACTACAAAAATTAGATTCCAAAACTAGAACAGACTTTGAGCTTGAATATAGCACTACAGAAATGCCCACTTATAAAACGCTTACAAAGTTTTTAATTAATCAATGCAAGGCCTTAGAATCTGTCCAATGTATGGTGCCAGTAACAAACAACAATTTTACTTTGGGACTCAGATCTCCCAGGTTCCCAGATAATATAGCTTTTCAGCCTTCCCCAAATTTAAGAAAAATACGTCATATGCAAGCGTCATAAATGAACGCTGTTGACGATAGTCAACAAAATTTGAATTCAAAATGCATGCTATGTTCTGCGTCACATGCCTTGTACCGATGTCAGCTATTTCTAGCAAAAACTCCACAGCAAAGATTAGCTCTTGCGAGACAACACAAATTATGTAGTAATTGCATACGTTCCAAACACCCTGTGCGCAATTGCCCTTCTTTCACAAAGTGTAGGATTTGCCAATTGCCACATCATACTTTACTTCCTTTACATTTGAATAGAAGCCAGGATTTACCACCGACAACTCCTGAAAATCAAACCCACTCAAATCACAATACGGGTGTACTTCCTACTCCCAATAAAAATATACTGCCCACACAGAAGGATAATCAGTCTTCTCAAAATTTGCATTGCAGCACTTGCACAACTTCCATCAAGATATCTAATGTCCTGTTGTCCACTGCAGAAGTCGAAATTCGAGATATTCGAGGTAACTTTCAGAAAGTGCGTGTTCTTCTCGATACAGCGAGTATGGCAAATTTTATTTCCGAACGGTGTCTTAATCGCTTGGGTCTAAAACGACAAAAGTTTTCTGTCCCAATTGAAGGAATAAACAATTCAATTTCCACTTCGAATAATGGCATTACTCAATGTTTTATAAGACCTTGTGCGAAAAATTACCCAACATTTTCATTCCAATCTGTTATTCTACCAAAGGTTTGCTCAGATCAACCTAAAGTTACAATTAATTCCCAAAATTGGTCTTATATAAAAGCCTTATTACTAGCTGATAACAAATTTCACATCCCTGGTCCGATAGATTTATTGCTTGGAGCCGAGCTGGTTCCCTATATGTTAGGCTCTGGACGCATTTTTGGTGAGCCAGGACAACCTGTTGCAATTGAGACTGTTTTTGGATGGATACTACAGGGTAAGGCCGAATGTTCTTTGCGAAATACATCGCTTCTTAGTTGTCATGTTTCCCTTGAAACTCAAATCGATATAAATCTACAAAAATTTTGGGAAATTGAACAAGTACCTACACTTAATATTTCCTTGTCTCCTGATGACATCAAATGTGAACAGATATACAAAAATTCAGTTTACCGAAATGATTCAGGAAGATTCGTAGTGCTACTGCCTTTCAGGCATATAAATCCAAACTTTGGCGATACTTATGCACAAGCCCTTCGGCGATTTACATATCTCGAATCTCGTCTGAATAAAAACCTCAATCTTTATCAAACTTATTCAGATTTTATGAAAGAATATATACAAATGAAATATATTTCTGAAGTTCCTGATTCAAATTATTGCTCATCAGCAGCTTTCTATTTACCTCACCATTGTGTCTTGAAGCCAGGCAGCGTTTCTACAAAACTCCGAGTAGTTTTTGATGCTAGTGCAAAGGGCACAATAGGTATAAGCTTAAACGATAGTCTCTTTTCTGGTCCCAAACTGCATCAGGATTTATCTACAATTTTATTAAAATTTCGTACTTTCCCTATTGTATTTATATGCGATATCAAACAGATGTACTGTCAAATACTTGTCAAACCAGAACATAGACATTTTCAAAGATTTCTTTGGCGTTTTTCAAAGTCGGAAGAAATCAAAGAATACACTCTTGACCGAGTTACTTTTGGAGTATCCTCCGCTCCATATCTGGCTCTTCGAACGTTAAAAGAACTAGCAATTCTTGAACAGGACAATCATCCTCTAGCTTCTCAAGTTCTCCAGGACTCAGTTTATATTGATGACTGCGTTTCTGGCGCAGACTCAGTAGAAGCCGCCTTTCATTTGCAATCAGAGCTAATCACTCTCCTGAAAAAAGGTGGGTTCGAGTTGCGGAAATGGATTAGCAACCATCCCGCACCTTTATAAAGGTTCTTGGGCTTCAGTGGAACACTAATCTCGACGCATTTTCTTACTCATGTACTCCCATTGATTCCAAGTGCACAAAACGTAGTGTGCTTTCCCAAATCGCAAGAATTTTTGATCCCTTGGGTTTTTTAGCACCGACTGTTATTATTGCCAAACAAATTCTATAGCAACTCTGGCTATCGAATAAAGATTGGGATGATATACCCTCAGAAGATATTGTCCAGACTTGGAGTCAATTTAAATCAGAGCTTCCTGAGATTTCTAAAATCCAGTTGCCTAGATTACTTATTTCTGAATCAGTTTCTCGGCTCGAACTGCACGGCTTCTGTGATGCAAGCACAGTAGGCTATGGCTGTGTAATTTATTTTAAATTCATGACCGCAGATGGAAATATAAAAACCACACTTATTTCTGGAAAATCCAGAGTGGCACCACTTCGAGTTGTATCTTTACCTAAACTTGAACTTTGCTCAGCATATCTTTTGACACATTTGGTTGCCTCCGTAAAAAAATCTTATTCTAATCTTCTGTAATCATGTCATATATGCTTGGTCAGATTCACAAGTGACCCTTGCTTGGATCTCAGCTTCTCCGCATCGTTGGAAAACGTTCATAGCGAACAGAGTATCTCATATCCAGGAAATCATACCTCCATCTTCATGGAAATATGTCCCTTCTGGACAGAACCCAGCCGATTGCGTTTCTAGAGGCCTCACACCGTTGCAACTCGTAGAACATAACTTGTGGTGGCAAGGTCCCGATTTTTTACTCCAAAGCCCCGAAAGTTGGCCTGAACAACCTAATATTTTATTAGACAAACTTCCAGAAGTGTCTCAGGAAGAAAGAAAATTAGTTTTACACATTTCGGTTGAGACTCCCTCACTAATTTCGTCATTACTGTCAAGGTTTTCTTCTCTAAGAAAAATCCAGCGAATTCTCGCTTACGTCCTGCGTTTCATTGCTATCGCTAGAAAAACTAAAACTAATTCTGACATTTTATTACGAGAAAATAATCAAGCTTCACAAGCTATAATTAAAGACGTGCAAAAAGAATGCTTTTCTAACATTATTTTTGCCTGTGAGAAAAATTCTTCTCTTCCCAAACCCTTCAGAAAACTTGCACCATTCATAGACGAAGCAGGTATCCTCAGGGTGGGTGGGGGGTAGGTTAAGAAAATCTTCTCTCTCTTTCGATGCCAAGCACCCTATTTTATTGCCAAAAAATCATAGGTTGACGGATCTCATTATAGAACAGGTACATAGTGAAAACCTTCATCCAGGTTTAAAAACGGTTCACAACTTAGTTATCCAAAATTTCTGGATTATTTCTCCTCGAAGTGCAATTTATCGTTGTCTTTCTAAGTGTATTAGATGTTTTCGTTCAAGACCTCGATCTTATGCGCCTTTGATGGCTGATCTTCCGGTATTTAGAATCTCCCAAGTCAAAGCCTTTTCGCAGGTCTCATTAGATTATGCTGGCCCCTTCTCCATCACTATGGGAAAGCATCGGGGTGCAAAAACCTTTAAGGCATATATCTGTTTATTTGTTTGCTGTGCTACTAAAGCACTTCATCTTGAATTGTCATCGGATTTATCAACTCAGGCCTTTCTTGCCTGTTTTCGTCGCTTTGTAGCTCGCAGAGGCAGAGTATCAGACATTTATTCTGACCAAGGCACCAATTTCAAAGGTGCATACAATCAACTTCTAATCTTTTCTGAAGCTGCGTCTACAAAACTTTCTATTAAGTGGCATTTTAATCCCCCGGGTTCTCCTCACTTTAACGGATTGAGCGAAGCCTCCGTAAAGTCGGTCAAAACACACCTCTTTCGTGTCATTGGAGAACAGGTTCTAACCTACGAAGAGTTTTATACTCTTTTAACTCAAATAGAGTCAATATTGAACTCACGCCCTCTTTCGGCTATAAGTGAAGATCCCAATGATCTTCTACCTCTCACTCCTGATCATTTTCTGACCATGGAATCTCTCACCAGCTTCCCTGAAAACGACTTGTCAAACGTGCCATTAAATCGGCTAACGCGCTGGCAAATGCTAACGCGAATGCACTCTGATTTTTGGAAGCGATGGAGCCAAGAGTATCTTCATACGTTGCAACAACGTTCTAAATGGACGAAATCGATAGTAAACATTAAATTAAATACGTTAGTGCTGATCAAAAACGAACAAAAGCCTCCGCTTGAATGGGCTCTTGGTCGAGTAATCAAGGTACACCCGGGAGAGGATGGCGTTGTACGCGTGGTCACATTGAAAACTCAGAATGGGATATTACAACGCCCAGTAGTAAAGATATGTCCCTTACCTGGGCAGTAACTTTATCAATATTTTTTTTCTTCTCGATTTTTCTTCATAATTTATTATTTTTTTGTTTTTTGCTTTTACACAAGCGGAAAAACCCTAGCAAGTTTTTGATGAGGGGAATGTCGGAAATGAACGGGTTTCTAAATATTTATTTTCATTTCAATTTATTTTATTGGGATAAGTAGTTTTATTTACTTATACTCGTACAGGAACTGTATGATTTATGGGAAATAGTTTTGCCCTATATTTGAATTTTCGCGCTAACAATGCACATTATTTGCGGATATACACTCCTTTTATGCCTGTCGACTGAGCATGATGTCATGCGCAGAAAAGGGCCGAAGTAGTACAGCACACAAGTACAAGGGACGGCGTGCGACCATTAAGTCCTGAAATCCACTTAAGATTTTTCGCATATCAATTTATTTTCGCGAGTGAACTAACTCATTCAGAACAGCAAATTCAGTGTCCAGACCATCCGAAAAAGTGGATGAACCGAATCCACAAGAAGTGAGAGCGCTCTCCAACAGGATCCACGAACGGAAAAAGGGTAAGTGCCATTTGCATTTAATGTGCGTTTCGTCTGCGACAATTATAACTTACAGAAATCATCTTCCTCTTGCAACTTTATTTATGGTATAATTTGAATTTATATGGTCCTTCGAAGCATAACGTCTGTTTACGACAAGGTATTTCAAAATATTTTCGAGAGACCGCAACGGAGACGCTAAATCCACAAAAATGCAATGAAATATCAAGGTTTAAGTTAGAAAAGAACCCAACGTAATCATCTTCAATTGAATCAAATTGAACATATCTTATAATAACTACAAAGGAAAGCAACTAAATATAATAATGTCATCTTCTTTAAACGCGATAAAATTATATAGACAAACTTCACTGGAGGTCTCGGGTCATTGTATGCACTAAGTTGCAAAGGCCCCAAAACCCACAAAAATAATGTTATTTTGTCCGCTAAAGATGCGACACACGTTGCGCTGGTCCGAAAGGCCGATGGCCTTTATTAGGCGTAGTGCGTAGTATGCGGTACCACAGGCGGTACTATGGACCTGTTATTGTCAACCTGTACTTCACTTCCTCCTTTTAACAGTTCGTCGAATTCATATTGCTTATTACCCTAAGCGTCCGCGCTTTTTAAATGATATTATATTAAATTACGTCCGACAAAAAAAAATACTATGAAAGTGCACTTTGTACCGTTATCTTCATAAACTTGCTAAAAATTATTCAAAGTTTTGAGATAAAAATCAGACACTGGCGACGTTTATAGTTCCGGTTGGGCAACTAAGCCATCCGGCAGCTTGTGTTCCATTTAAAGTGGAACGTTAATGTGTATAGTTATATATTTGATGCATACGAGACTGGTTCAACAGCTTAAAAAAATCCACGGAAAATACCACGGTTAACAAAATTACACTTGAGTGTTCACCAACTGTGGGAAACGTTTTGTGTGTAAACCTGTGTGACTGCTCCTCTTAATTTTTGCTGTATATACGTAGTAGACAATAATGGTCATGAAACACAGCACTAATTTGAAATATTCTTAATTTTAAATTAACACACATTCATTTTGAATGGTTGAAAGGCTAGGATAAAAAGCATGTTAAGACTTCTGCCGAGACCCCAAATAGTATTGAAGCCTCGACGGATAATGCTATTGACACGAATAGTTTAGGGGGTAGCGCATTTTTTAAAAGAATAACTTCTCAGAGAAAAGCCGCGTCGCGATTAGTATAATGACGGGGTCTCAATGCTTCTTTACTCTACCACTGTATGTTCTATTCGTGAGGACACGCCTTGTTTAGCGTGCCGGGGGGTAACTGAGGTAGGCCGGGACCGAGTTACGTGGGGTAAGAAGAGATGATAAAGTAAGCACGTTTAGTTTATAACAATAACAATGTATTAACGATAAAACTTTAACAACGATTATTGGTCAGAAGAATGAGATTCTATTATACCCGATTACTACGGTGCGCATGTTTTCTCGATTTGAGGTACTGTTTATAGTTCTTTGTTTATTGTCTTACAATTTATAGTTTTTCTTAAGAGTTGGGTTTTATTTAAGAGCACTAAAATATTTCACTAAACTTTTTAACTGGCTATTTAGACACTTGTCTTTCTCAGAACTCTGACAAACTTCTTGTCTGGACTTTACTATGGTGGTTGTGAAACCCCTGGTCCTAGCAGTCGTCAAGTGACTAACCGGTACCAAGTTTGTTAAGGAATGAAGTAGAACCTAAAGCAGCTATATAGCTAACTTTAAGAGCGGATAGAACCCGAAGGCAGTCAAGTGACTAACCTGGGAGCTGGAGGTGAGACCAAAGTCTCAAGACCTGAAGGTTCGGTAGCATATTTATATTAAAAAAGTGATGAACATTGCATGCGTAAGGTTAAAAATCGCTCCCGTTGATTGCTCGCGTTGTTTATAGTTTGCCTTTAATGTTTATGTAATAATCTCCAAGTTCAAGTTCAAACTTAGGACAGGGTGATATTTCTTTAGTAGCTTATGCAATTTAGTAGATTACACTATAACACACCTTTTACGTGAAAACGTACCTCTAATATTTAACAGTGATAGATCTGTGATATTTACCAAACGTAGAGGAAAGGAGGGCGCATTTGGGCACACTTATTTAAAATTTGAATGGAAATAAATTTTACTTATGACAAACTGTTCTTGACACAATATCATTCGAATAAGGCATATAAACATATTTTTTCAGAACAATAAAAAAACGCATTTGTCTACAAGTGCCCATGGGGATGAACATATAATGTAGTAGTCAAAGTCAAAATAAGCTTTATTATTAGAACAAAAAATTGTAAAGCAAAATAGAACTAAAAATATCTTAAATCCTAATACAGCATTCAATACTAAAGCGCGACAAGAAGTACATACAGGAAAACATAATATAAGAAGCCACATGGTTAAAAATATTTCAGAACACAATATAAAATACACATAATCACAGACTAAAGACACAGACACAGAAAGACTTTAATAGCCCCTCCCCACCAATAACTGTCTCAGATGCCGTCTAAAACACCTGAGGGAAACTGCCCCCTTAATATCGCTCGGAAGGTGGTTGAACACGTTTGCACCCTCATAAAAATTGATTTCTGCGTTAGAGTGGATGTAGGGATGGGCAGATGCAAATTGTTTTGCTGGGGTTTTCGGCCATGAATCTATCATCATCCAGCTTCTCTGTCCACTGCTGGACATAAGCCTCTTCCATACGCCGCCAAGAATCTCTATGTTGCGCAAGTTGCATCCAGTTGTGTTCTATTCTCCGCATATCGTCTGCCCATGACTTCTTCTATCGCGCAAATTGCATCCAGTTGTGTTCTATTCTCCGTATATCGTCTACCCTGACTTCTTCTATCTTCACGGGGTCTCCATTCTAATAGTCTTTTGGTCCATCTATCATCGTTGAGTCGTGCTACATGGCCTGCAAATCTCAATTTTAGTTTTGTTATTTTCTGTATCATGTCCTCTATCCCCGTTCCTCTACGGATTTCCGTATTCTTTACGTGGTCTGTAAGTTTAATTCCTAATATTGATCTTTCCATTTTCCTCTGTAATATTCTTAGCTTATTTATGTTGTTTTTAATAATAATAATAATAATAATAATAATAATAATAATAATAATAATA
>MU183687.1:104288-137177 GCA_016904865.1 Pissodes strobi | reverse complement strand
TAATAATAATAATAATAATAATAATAATAATAATAATAATAATAATAATAATAATAATAATAATAATAATAATAGTAATAATAATAATAAGAATAATAATAATAACAATAATAATAATAATAATAATAAGCTTTATTGTCTAACAGAAAAAGAACTTCCATTTATAAGACAATTAATTACAAAAAGTTAAAATTAAATTATAAATAACAATACTACAAAATAACTTACATATATACATATTTCCATACATTAAATTAGAAATTTATTTCTGAGTTTACTGGTGATCTGCGCTGGTGAAAGTCCGAAGATATCAATGTCGCCACACGATGTATTAAACAGGATCATTCCTTATAGACTGGTGCTTTAAGTAAAAAGTTTGTGTTTGGAGTTGCTAAGAAAAACGTGGAAGGATTTCCGGTAGTTCGAGATAGCTATTATGATAAAGTATGATAAAGCCACGCATCTTTGTTGCACTGTTGCAAATATAGTCTATATGGGGAGCAAAAGTGAGCTTTGTGTCATATATTACACCAAGATCCTTGAAGGTAGAACATCTAGTGACAATTGAGTCACCTAATTTATAATCAAAATCAATAGAAGTTTGCGTGTTTGAAAAGGTCATAGTTAGACATTTACTGATATTCAAAGGGAGATTATTCAGCTTGCACCACTCTTCGATTGCTCTCAAATCCGCCTGCAGGCCATAACAATCATCGAGAGAACGCACAACTTTAAAGACTTTCAGGTCATCTGCAAACAGCAGTACATTACTTGAGACTTTATTGCATATATCGTTGATGAAAAGAAGAAAGATCAATGGTGCTAAATTACTGCCCTGAGGTGCTCCACTAGTTGCCTGGAATTTATTTGATTGATGTCCCCGAACTTCAACATATTGTACTCTATCACTCAAATATCACTTAAAGAACATGGTAAGTTCGGAACTAAACCCCAGTAAGTTAATTTTTTGGAGAAAAATATTATGGTCGACCCTATCGAAGGCCTTGGAAAAGTCCGTGTAAAGTGCATCAACTTGAAGTCTGTCATCAAGAGCCCTACCTACGTATTGGGAAATGAGTGCCAAATTGGTTACGGTACTGCGGCTGCTGAAAAAGCCATGTTGGTTTGGAGAAATAATATTTTTTACCGAGGTGAATATGCATTCGTATAAAGACATCTCGAAGACCTTCGCAAACGCACACAAAATAGATATGGGCCTATAGTTAGATATATCCGATATGTCCCCCTTTTTGGAGATAGGTGTAATTTTCGATTCTTTCCAAATCTTGGGAAAGGCACTGGTTTTGAGTGAAAGGTTGAAAATAATGCATGGATGCAGTCCTTGACCAAAAAGCATGGTATACCATGCTTTTCACTCTAAAAAATTATGAGTTAAATTTAACTCAAAATGAACACAATACTTTGTCAAAACGGGTCCACAAAGAATTGTGTAAAATTTCTACACAAAATGTTTGGGTATCTCTTACTCATAAAAGTGTGGGAAATTTTACTCAATATTTCGTCAAAATCAAATATCTTTTGAGTTATTTTTCTTCACCAGCCCACTCAATGATGAGTTAATTTTACTCTATTGTTAGTAGCTTACAACTCAAAATTAAGTTTAATGAACTAAATTTTAGTTAAAAAATATTCATAAGTAACTCATTTTTGAGTAATAACCTACTAAAAAATGTGTTTTTTTTTTTTAATTTGGTTTCGAGTTAGCTTTAATGTAATTTTGCTTCCATGAAACCAGAAATAATGTAGAAATTAGCTCCAAACACGATTTATTACGATTAAATACAAGCTTCTCTTCCAAGATATCAAATCACACTCTGCTTTTTCCAACAAATGTAACGTGAACAAATTCTTAGTCTTATAATATTCACAGTCGAGGTGCTGACATTGTTGTTCTAAGCAGCGTCGCATCGGGAGAACCAGTGGCGGGGAATCACATGAGCTAACACGGCCTTCGTGACAATGGGGCGTCCTCGCACCTTCCTTCTTACAAAGATTGATACTGTGAAAATAAAAGAAAAGCAAAACAACAGACAGAATAAACAGATTGTCGTCAAATGTCAAAAAATAATGTAAATCTACACAGTGTACAGCTTGATTTTAAATGTTATTTTTTGGCCATTTCATTGAGGTTAGTTAGGAACCCCACAGCCTATATGCTTTCAAGTAATTTTTGCTTACACACTAATTTGGGCACCATATTGTCGAAAATTTTTAGCCTGAACATAATTTCAGGGATCTTATATAGCCCAAACATCGTTTTTGGGGATCTGTACCTAAATTTTATTTTAAGGATATTGTTTACCAAGTAAATCTTGCGACCTTTTCCTAAATAATATTTACACAAACCTTATTTACTTAGCCCAAAACTGCAAATTTGGGGACCTTTGCCTGATCTTAATCAGGGACGTTAAGTACCTAGCCCAAAAATAATTTTAAATTTGGGGACCTTTGCCTGATCTTAATCAGGGACGTTAAGTAGGTACCTAGCCCAAAAATTTTAAATTTGGGGACCTTTGCCTGACCTTATTTACCTAGCCCAAACTTGTAAATTTGGGATATAGCAGATAAATTCAAACATAGGCTGGTGTACCAGAGACCTAAAAAATAAAGCAAAAAAAAACAAAATCCTTTAGCCACAGCCTGTCATAACAGGGACCTTCAAACATTAGCCTGGTGTACCAGGGACCTCGAATTTAAGGTGAATTCGTACCTAACAGCTGTTACCTGTACCATTGCATTTCGATGGGTTCTGGATTAATAACGCATAAATGTAAAAAGTACTTAATACAGCGATTTCAGGTTCGCCAACCTAAGAAAAATTATTCTGGATTCATGGCCCTCTGAGATGAAAAATAATAAATGAATGGATTAATATACTGTTTTGCATCTCAACTCACTTTTTCGTAAGCTATACTCATAATTTAGTTAAATTAAATCATATTTGAGTTATTTAAGTGTAAGTAGATAGATACGTATTAAATAAGCTGTGCCTATATATGTTACGGCACGTATATAGATGGTGGGATACCTATAATCATGACTGATTACCTAGATTACGTATATACTTATTTTTACGGTTACCAAAATATTCAAAGTCAAATCTCTATTACGTATAACAGCATGAGAATAAACTATAAAGTGGTTCCAAATGAATGACAAATCAGCGCGTACTGATATACTATAGAGCCTATACAGCAATGTTAAAAAGCAAAATGGTGTCCTAACTAACAAACATATATATAAAGTAGGTAGGTAGTATTTTACTTACCGGTCTCTGTTATGAACTTATAATCCAATTCATTTTTAATGCAGCTACACCACGCTTTTTTCAGTTTAAACTGTAGTTTAAATATAATTTTTTCCATTTTCCAGCATCAGTCATACCTAGCACGACTCGTAATTTTCGGCCGCCTCGGTAGGATCAATCCAACAACCGATGGCAGGGCAGAGTCCGGCAGAGCACGTGTATCGTTCGTGCATAGATCTGCTTGATATGATTTACACTAGCACAATAATAATTATTTGCCACTTGAATACTAGAAATTTGATCGCGCTTCAATTCCTACGTCTGCACCTGCCAGTGTGTCTTAACTTAACTAGAAATACGCATAGAATATCTACGATTGGAAGGGAAGGGATTGAATCACACAAAATTTAGTTTAAAAATCACCTAATTGCCTTTTTATGAGCGTATATTACACAAATATAGGTATTTTTTGGCAACTAACACAATAATATGTTAAATTCACTCATTTTTTATTGATTTTAATGGGCTCACTCAAAATTTCACTAAAAATGCAAGTAACTCAATAATTTTCTTAGTTCTACTCAAGGCGATTTTTTACCTGAGTGGTTTTGTCTTTTAGCTTTTTTGCTGATCGCAGGATCATAGCATGTGTGATGTTTTTTAGCACAATATGTGTCCCACTGTTGGTGGCATGATTTTGAATTACAGGATCGGTCGGACTGGTAAGAAAGCAGCGAATGCGTTCACAATATCAGTGGGATCGGACAGTTCTAGTTCTCCATCTTTAAATATTTCAGGGAGAGACGAAGCATTTTTTCTAGATTGTATAATGTCCAAAATTTTGTAGAGTCACTTATTATAGAAGCTTCGGTCTTTCTGACATAATGGATGTGTGCGGCATCGATCATATGATCTGTATTAGAGCGTAGAAATCAATATTTAGTTTTTAAAGAGTCTGAGTTAATTCGTTTCAAAATTTTGAATAATCTATGTTTACGTTTAATACTTTTAATTGTAGTATATGTAAACCAGACAGGAAATTTCCTTTTTCGGATAATCGACTTAGGCACGCATACATTAAAGATATTATATAACACTTATCATTAATATCATATTATATAATAACGGAAAGTTGAAGTTGAATCTTGATTGCTCAGTATTGACAGGAAAGTTGTGTTTCTTATTCTGTTTAAGTTTAAAAGCAATATTTATTGTGGGATGGTGTGAGTCTTCGCCAACAAGCGGCGAGAGGTCCCCTGACACAATGCATGAAAAACTGAATAAAACCAAGTCCATTATTCTATTGAACGAGTTAGGGATAGTGTTATACTGTAGTAATGTGAAAAGATTGCAGAAATTATTTAAATCCGCCGCCCTGGAATCTGCATTGAAGCTTCCAGAAGTAAAAGTTAGTAAATTGATGTCGCCCCTTATTAGTAGATTCTTACCATACAGGTAGTGAATTGATTCAAAGTACTCACAGAACGACGATAATTCGGAAATAGATATATTAGGCGGTATATAAATGATCAGGAGAAAAAGGGGAAAATAATTGACTTGTAACTTACAGCCTACTACATAAATTTTGGCAATATTGGTATTAATAATCTGGAGATCAAGTTGTATTGCTTTGTACGACCTCTTAACAGCAAGGATCACTCCCCCACCTCGTGATACACCCATTTGGTCAATTCTTCTATCACATCGGAATACTGAGAAGTCGTTACCAAATAGTTCGCTGTTACCAACACCGTCCTGCAACCAGCTCTCCGTTACTGCTATGATGTCATGGTCTGTGCTAGTGAGCGTTCGTGTTTCGCATCCATATGTTACCACTGGAAGCACATATTGATTGTATACCTTTTTCTTAAGGCTCATAGGGATTTCGCTATTAAATACGTTCTTCAATTTGCCGTATGCAGCTCAACCTAACCCGATTCTTGTTTGTATCTCTAGTGTCTGGTTGTCTTTACTGATTTTTAATTCGTGACCAAGGTATCGATATTGTGTAACCTCATCTGTGATATTGTTTTCCAATTTTATTGTTCCACCGATGACTAAGTTTGTCATTACATTTGTTTTACTTTGGTTTATCTGTAATCCCACTTCTTTGGTTACTTGTGCAAGTTCATTAAGCATTACTTCGGCTTTATGTAGGTCATCGGCAATGAGGACAATATCGTCGGCAAATCGAACGTTGCTGAGCATTTTTCCGTCGATGTTTATTTCTGTCTTACACCAGTTAAGGTTTTTAAATGCATATCCATGAACTGCCGTGAAGAGCTTTGGTGACATTGTGTCCCCTTGTCTGACGCCTCTCTCCAATAGGAACTCATTGGCTTTTTTGTGGAGTTGTACACTTGCCGTTGAATTTTTATAGATGTTATATATTAGGCGGGTGTATCTGTAATCCACACGACATTGGGTGAGAGCCTTGACTATTCCTTTAGATTCTATCGTATCGAAGACCTTCTGGAAACCAACAAAAACAAGATCGAGTGGTCTGTTATATTCTATGGTTTTCTCTATTAGGTTTTTTAACGTTAGAAGGTGATCGTTGGTGCCGAAACCTGAGCGAAATCCGGCTTGCTCTATTGGTTAATATAGGTTCAGTTTATTTTCCAGTCTGTAAGTAATTATTTTGGTGAAGAACTTATACAGATGGGAGAGTAGGCTTATAGGTATATAATTTTGGAGATCCGTAGAGTCTCCTTTTTTATGGATTAATATCATTAAAACGTTGTTCCATTCGGTTGGGATTATGCTGTCGAAAAGACACATATTAAATAGGTTTTGAATCTTTTCAAGAAGGACTTCCCCTCCCATCTTAATAGTCCTCCCCGTGTGCTTTTCCATTCTTCATATTTTTGAGAGCATTTTTAATTTCGTCCGTGGCAATCTCTGGTATGTGTTCCGAACCCTGGTTAACCACTTCTTTCTCTTTTTCAAGCTTTAATTTTGTTCGATTGTTTGTTGTATGTGCTCTTTATTGTGCTGTCTTATGTCTTTCCGGATATTTCGGGATATCTCTTTGTTCATAGCTCTTATTTCTTGAGGTACTGGGTTGTTGCGATTCAATTCTCTTCGTTGTTCTATTAGTGCTTTGGTGTGGGGGCGGATTTTGTACTCTTTTTCATGTTTTGGGCAGAGCTCGTTTGTTGCTTTTATTAGTGCTTCTGTTATTGTTTTATTTAGCTTATTGATGTGTGCTGTCTCTGAATTTTCTAGTGCTTTTGCTATAGTCTTTTTGAACATTGTTGGGTTTTCTGGGTCCTGCCAATTCCTCTTTATTTTGGTTTTTACCATGAATCTATACCCGTTTTTAAATAGAGGGCTAGCAATTTCCTGTATATAAATACAAGTCACTAAGGATTCTCTCCTGAATGAGGAGAGGGCGGCATGATGCCCTGCATGTGTATCTGAAAGCTCTTTTTTGTAATATTAAGATAGTGACTGGATATGATAATTGCTAGCATTACCCCAGAAACAGATGCCGTAGCAAAGACGTGACTCGACAAAGGCAAATTAAACAGACCTACCAACTACCGCGCCAAGCTCTTCAGCCGCCATCCTCACAGCAAAGCAGCCGCTTGATATTTTGTTAGCAAGATCAACTATGTGGTTCTCAAACATGTTCTGCTGCTCTATTCTCATCTGCTGCTAGGCAGCTGCACAATTGGGTCACCGCCAACCGACACACCCCCGAGGTCACCCCTAAAACACAACAGCCCGGTCTTACCAGAGTTTAGTGACGATTTGAGTCAAACCAAACCTTTATTCTCTGAAGGTCCGCCAACAAGGTTAGGCACGCAGAGACTCACTGTTAGGGCTATGCCAGAGAATTGTGATGTCATCGGCAAATAAAGTGAATTTTTCCTGAATGTCAAGATTTGTGAGGTCATTCACATACAGGAGAAAAAGTATGGTACCCAAAACAGAACCCTGCGGCACTCTCTAGGTTACCGACTTATATCCAGAGGACCTACGAAGACACGCTGACGACGACCCTTAAGGTAGGAAGAAAACCAGGGCAAGGCCACGCCTCTGAAACCATAGCAGTGAAGCTTCCAAAGTAAAATATCATGATTCACACAGTCAAACGCTTTTGATAAGTCACAAAAAACGCCGCGGAAACTGGGCATATAAATCATAAAGAAAATTGTACACAACATCATCAGTATTGTGACCCTCTCGAGAGCCAAACTGAACTTTACTAAGGATATTATTTGACCTCAGATAAGACAAGACACGAAATTTAACCAGCTTCTCAATCAGCTTTAATAGAGTGGACAGAAGAGAAATGGGTCTAAAGTTTGAAGGTTCATCCAGACTGCCACCCTTATGAATTGGAATAACTTTGGCTGATTTTAGACGGTTCGAAAATGTAGCCATCGTCCACGAAACATTGTGTCATCAAAGCTATGCCAGGCAAGTTAAGGAAAATCTTAGCGGAAAGTTTGTCCTCTCCAGAAGAATTTTTGTTTTTAGGACTTTCTTCAGTTCAATCAAGTCGGTGGGTAGATAAAAGAAATAATTTTGGATAGTTATGTTTGACATATAACCAAGAGGTTCAGTTGATGGATTGAGATTCTGTTGGAGTTTCTGGGCGATATTACAGAAGAAAGTATTTAGTTCATCAAGGGGAAACCTCAGGGTTTGCAACCGGTTGATAGTTGCTTCTGGCGCGTATATCATTTACAATTCTCCAGCATTCTCTTGGCTTACTTGAACTATTACTCACTCGATTCAGATAATATGACACCCTATGACACCTGATTAGTCGACCATATATGGAGCGATAGGTTTTGAAGTATTGATGAAAGGCCGGACAATCAGTATACTTTCTGATAATGTGAAGGGAACGCAGATTTTTCGATTATACCTTAAAACCCCCAGTAAGCCAAGATTTCCTCGATGCAGCCTACAATTTGAGCCCGACAATGGGAAAGGCAACATCAAACAAGTGCACCAGCCTGGTGTAGTGGTGTCAAAGTCAGAGACAGGATTAGCCCGGTCAAATACATTGTACCAATGAACAGAGGCGCTCAAACCGCGAAAAGGCGTAATTCACGTTACACCCAGAAACAGTAAAAGAAATATCTCAATTCCTGATTGAAACACGTTTTGGATCATATCAAGCACCATGTTCCATGCCTACAACTTCAAAACTGAGACTTCCGAAATAGAATCCGACGTTGGAATGTCCAAAAACTAGGCCAGCGGGTTGATCAGCAATAGCACCGAACAACTCGCGAGAACTTGGATGACAATAAGTGGTCTATATGAAATTATTTTCTACACGATCCTCTGATGAGACCTGAAAGGTCAAAACTATCAGAAAAAGATCAAGTACAGCTACCGAAGAAGGTGATGCTATTTGTTTTAAGTAAGCCGGTGCATGCTCCGATTCTCTTGGACTATGTACTGCATCATCATAACATCATATCCTGAATTGGTGGCAAGTAGAGAAAAAGGGTGAGTTCATGATTGCAAGAGCGACTCACATTCGCACTAGCAGGTAGCAGTATTACTGGATTTAGAGTTTTAAGTTTTGAAAAGATTGATTCTTTTAATCCACTTCGTTGGAAGGGATATAGCATCACAACTCTTCCGAGTTGGTCGATGTTATTGCTGATCAACCCGCAAGCGTAGTTTTTAGAACTAGGAGTAGTGTTTACAATAAAATAAAAGTATCCTAAGATTAAATCCTGCACAATGGAAGTCTCACTCTTAAAGTTGTAGCTTCTATTGTGGACATGAGACATTGTGCTTCATGTGACTCAAGACGTATTTCAATCAGAAATTGAGATATTGTTGTTAGTGTTTCTGGGTGTAGAGTGATTTACTACATTATATATTTATGCCCAGAGAAAACTATTCGGTCCTTATTGGGAGACTCTGTACGCTTTATTCCACAAGTTTTAATCACAATTTTTGTTATTCGACTTATTTTTCGTTCACCTTTCTGTTGTCAGTATTTTTTGTTATGGAATTTGTTGAAATATTGATTGAATGTCAAGATAAAGACATGCATATCACAGCTTCTCCCTTTAATTCCGGTTAAAATCTAATAATTTACATCCGCGCTTCGTTTTTTTTATGGCAGTGGTGGCACACACACTAAAGGGAGATCCTATGACGCTCCACGAGCGGTGTATGTAAGAAGATCTTTATTGGCACGGTTCTTGAATAGTTATAGGTTGTAATTAGGGGAAAACGGATGTCCTGGGAGTAAGTTCCACAGTGATGCAGTGCGTCAGACAAAGGAGTTCTTCTAAAGCGATGTTCTAGGTGCTTCCGGTTGTACGACGAACTGGTGCGCTCTTGCCGTCTATTGTGACTGTCTGACAGCAGTTGCCAGGGTCGTGATGAGGCGGGCCAAATCCTGGGAACATCAGCCGTGAAAGTATCTGCAAAACAAGGACATCTCGGTGTTCCAGACTCTCCAGATTCCGGGTCAACTCCGGGTCGTCGACGAGACGCACAGCTCTCTTCTGAATGGAATCCAGCAGTTTTAGGGTGTGCTTTGGTGCGGCATCCCAGATGTGTGAGCAATATTCTAAGCGCGGTCTTATTTGAGCTTTGTAGAGCAAGAGCCACTGCTGCGTTGTGTACAGTTTTTTATTGCGAAATAGCGCACCAAGTTTCTGTGAGGCTGATTTTGCGATATTAGCAACGTGGTCATGCCAGGACGAGGATGAAGGAATGGTCGATCCTGCCATAATGATGTAAGGACCCGCCGTATTGGCCCTCTTGGTAAACGTGGCTGCTTAGGTCTATGGTGAACTGGACCAAATTTCTGTCGCCCCAAGTTTGGGTTGGGTTCAGGTCTTGATTAATTGCTGTAGTCTGCTCCTGTCTGCGATGATAAGTCTCAGTCGCTGGTAACGGTTTTTATGATCTAAATTGTGAGAAAGTGTACTTTCATCTGCAAAACTGTAAACAGGATTATTCGTTTCGGTCAGCAGGTCATTTAGTATAGATAAGGAACAGAGTTGGTGGAAATATTGCGCCCTGAGGCACGCCCGCGTTAATGGTGAATGTGTCTGAGATGCGTCCATCAACTGCAACGTGCAGAGATCGGTTCTTAAGAAAACTGGCAAGCCAGCTGCAGAGAGAGGCTGGAAGCCCGAAGGACGGCAGTTTGTTGAGCGATCCGTCAATCCAAACTCTGTCGAATGCCTTCGAAATATCCAACGCAGTCGCTCGAGACTCTCCGTAGTTCTCAATTGCCCTACTCCATATATTAGATACATATGCCAATATATTTTCTGTCGATCTCTCTTTGCGAAAGCCTTATTGATTATCGCCTAATATTCTGTTGTTCTCGAGGTATTTGAGTAGTTGCTGATTGACTACACTTTCCATGACTTTGGAGATTATTGGAAGAAAGGCAATTGGGCGATAGTTTTAGGGCGCAATGATTTGTTCGCCTGTTTTAGTATAATCCCTATAAGTGTCTTCCGGAAAGGAGGAAGGCAGTCACACGTGTGCATTTCTTAAAAAAGTCAATATTTAATATTAAGTGAGCTTCAAGACCTTCGACTCCAATTCTGTTTCGAAAACCTGCTTGTCAATAACATTAAACTAGTTAAGGATTTTTGCTTGTATAGTGTCATGATTCTTCTTCTTTTTGACCATCATCTCATT
The DNA here is from genome assembly GCA_016904865.1 of Pissodes strobi. Lineage (NCBI taxonomy): Eukaryota > Metazoa > Arthropoda > Insecta > Coleoptera > Curculionidae > Pissodes > Pissodes strobi. The sequence goes on along the minus strand of MU183687.1, from coordinate 126,259 downwards.
CATCTAACCATTGCGTACATGTCACCCCATAGTTCGGATCATCATAAAATGATTTCTCGTTGAGCTTGTCATTTTCTCTAAAAATAATCTTAATGTTCAAAATTACAGTTAAAGTGAAGTGTAGTCTGTCTCTACATACCTTAATTATTAATATTCAGCGCTCATGGTAAACTGATTAGCGAATATACATCTAGCATATGACAGGATAAAAATATAAGAACTTTGCACCAAGCTTTCCTAGAAAGATGTTCTACTGGAAGTAAAGCGCCTTCTTGTAAAGGTAGCCAGTTAATAATCACACATACTGGTAATAAAAATGACTCTGTGAAAAATAGTTTACCAGTACTTTAATCAAAAAATCTGGTGTATCACGAGGACATGAAAGCAGATGTTTTTGAGGAATATTTAGGTAGATACTGGACCTTATCTTGCTTCATTCAACGGTAGTTACCACTCCAACGGCAGTTATTTGAAATAATTCACAAGCATTCTTGCACAATGAAATCGCTCTAAAACGAGATATTAGAGTGCTTCGCCGTTCCCCAACCTTGAACCGAATACAGTAGAATTAATTTTGACTACAGTTAAAAATTTTGTGGCAAGGCATTTAAAATGAAAGCATTTTTCAAGAGGTCTTAAAGCAAGTCGATTTCAAAAAAATGTGAAAACTTGATGGCATGCTAGATGCGACTATAGAGCCGCTAATTACTTCTGTGGCTACGAATGACTAAATAACTGAGTGGTCGCTACTCAGGAGGCGAATACGACTATTCAGAAGATGACCTTTCACTTCTTTTCGACGTTATATTGTATAGTGAAGAATTACTGACAAATTTTATCAAGCCAGAGTCATAATAAATAGTTGATCTCCGGTTTAAAAAATTAAAGACAATATTTTAAATTTTTACTTTTAATAAAAAGAAGAACATACAGGGTCTAGTATGGGGAATGGCATTGAATATAAATATATGAAATTGTCCCATACTTTGCAATCATATAATATCTCCTCAAATCAGCCGGTGCAGATAGTAAGATAATCCTTTCCGATTTGATTAAAACACCTTTACTTCTTTTTATATACTTTAGTAGTTACACGACATATTATAAAATAGTTACATCCTTAAAGATTACCATCTTCAGACTTAACTTGTGTGAAGATAATCAGGTTTATGATATCCTCTATTAGTTATAATTAGACAAAAACTCGTATAAGGTTAGGTACTCAGAGTGCAAATTACGCTTTATGGCTGCTTATAAGTAGTTTCAATATTGGCTTATTCGATAATATATATATTTTGGTAAATTCACTATGATTTAATTTATTTTAATAGCCAATTTTAAGTTAAGATTGCAAGTTAATTGTCCCAAGAAAAGAGATCACTGCTCTCATTATTCTCTCGATGGATTTCGTTTACTGTTCCTCTTCAAAATGTGTTTTTATTTTTTTATGGCAGTGGCACACACACTAAAGGGAGATCCTATGGCGCTCGACGAGCGGTGTGTGTGCGAAGATGTTTATTGCGACTGCTTTTATGTTATTCCCGGTTTAATCAAGTTTAAGTTATATTATTCTTCATTGTTTTATTTGCATTCTTCTATTTAAATGTTGTTGTAAATAACTATGTTTTGTTGAAGAATCGGGTTAATCTTCCTTAAAGTATTAATTTTATTTTCATTTACTTTTATATTCGATTGCCTTTACTGATAATATGATTGTCGTTGAAATAACTTTATTTTAATTTACTTCTTATACATCATCACCTTTACTGGTACTTACCTATAATATACTCAACTAATTGCAGAAGTAGTTTTATTCAAAGGTCTCTTCTTTGAAAACCATGGGGTTTGTTGCATTTTTTATGGGCTCCTTCTTTCCCAGGGCCCTGAATGAAGAAATAAATTTGAATCGCTGGACTCGTTGTGCGCCCACTCACAAACCCATTCAGTCCCGAAGCTTGGCCTCCTTAGCGAAGGCATTCAGCTTCCTTGGCCGGATCTTTCCTATGCCCTTCGAGTTCATCATGTAGCGTCTGAAGTGCACCTTTCTTATCCTAGCCAACGCTGGACAGTCCACAAGTACATGAGTGGACGATTCTTTGTCCTCCAAGCACCACCTGCATTCGGGATCTTCCCGCCTCTTCAGAGCCAGAATGGCTCTGAAAAGGCGGTATTGGGCCACCAAGGAGTAGCCCAGCCTGCCTTGTTTCTAGGGTAGTGCACTATAGATTTTTGACCCGCATATTCATTGGGATACCCTGGGCAACGTCGTCTCTAATGAGCGACGGCTAAACAATCTACATATTCTTTGGAAACCAGATAATCCTAGGGTCTCCTGGATTATCTGGTTATATAAGAGTATACATGGAAGTCAAAGAGCAAACTAGTCCCTCTAGAGACTCTCAGACTAGAGATATAGGAGAAATCCTTCGTACATGTCAATTAAACGTGGAAGGAATCAATTGGTCCAAATGCCAATATCTGTCAAGACTCCTCAGTAAGAACAAAATCGATATTGCGCTTCTGCAAGAAATGCACCTGGAAAATGAGGAGCAAACTCGTAAAAGAGCACAAATACCAGGTTATGACATAATCGGAATAACATACCACCACACTTATGCCATAGCAACTTATGCCCGAAACGATATCGACAACGTAAAGCTGGTAGATACTTGCATATTTGAGAAAACCCATAAGATCGTTGTAAGTGTTGTAGAAGTCAACGTTGTCAATATCTACAAACCACCCGTAATCCCCTGGTGCAATGAAATCCTCCAAGCATACCCTCACCCATCAATATATGCAGGAGACTTCAATAGTCACCACAGTAATTGGAGATATCGAGAAACCGATAATAACGGCGAACATCTTCTTGGATGGGCAGAACAGCACAACCTCCATCTAGTGTTTGATGCTAAAGAAAGGAACACATTTAAATCTCGTATGTGGAATACAGAGTCAAATCCTGATTTGGCTTTTAGTCCACTAACGAGAAATGTCAACCTCTCCCAATATCCAGATGTGTTCTAAAAGAATTTCCCAAGAGCCAGCACCGCCCAGTTATTCTTGAAATTGGCATACAAATCCCCATAATTAAATCGTTCCCAAAACCTAGATGGAACTTTCAAAAAGCGGACTGGAACTCTTTCAAAGCAGACCTAGACAAGTGCCTTGGTTGGATCCCACCTGTAGCCGCCAATTATAACAGATTCGTCGATGCAGTTATTTCTACTGCTAAGAAACACATCCCGAGGGGCTTCCGCAAAGAGTATCTACCGGGATGGTCTGAGCAAAGTGAGCAAACTTTATCAGGATTTCGTTGATAGTGGTGACCCAGAGATAGCTGATGATCTTCTGAGATCTCTTGACGCGGCTCGAAGGCTAAAATGGATAGAGACCACCACAAAATACTGCATTTGAGCCGTAAAGCCTAGATTCTTCTAAAAAAGGTTGGTGCCAGTCAACCTGTCACCCAAAACCAATCTCCAGTCACAGCGGACAACGTAGCCTACCCGAATAGTTGACCTGTCGAGAGCTCCTCAAGACCGCCAGCATCAATATCTTTTCTTAGCTCCTGCTACAAATTCTTGGAAAGTCTTATACTGAATGGAATCCAAGACAAATTACTTGCGAACACCCCAATCGAACAAGCTTGATTTAGACCAGGCAGAAGCTGCACAGACCAAGTGATAAGCCTGACAATATTCATTGAATCAGGATACGAGGAATGTCTCAAAACCAAGGCTGTGTTCATAGACTTAACAGCTGCCTATGATACAGTCTGGAGAGAAGGTCTGCTCGATAAATTCCTGAGTGTGATCCCCAGTAGAAAGCTTGGTGGTCTCTTGAACAACATACTCTCTGATCGAAAATTCCAAGTGATCATGAATGGCAAAGTCAGCAGACAGAGAATTCTAAATAATGGCCTTCCTCTGGGCTCCGTAATTGCTCCTGCTCTATTCAATCTGTACATTGCTGATCTTCCTGCAACAACTGCTCATAAATTTGCGTACGCCGATGATCTGGCTATAGCTGTGAAACTTAAATCTCGTGATACAGCAGAGAGAATATGGAAAAAAGATCTCAAAGCTCTAGATACCTATTATAAAAAATGAAAACTAGTTCCAAGTCCCAGCAAAACAGAGTGTTCTTTCTTTAACTTAAATAATAAACAGGCCAACCATGAGCCTGAAATATTCTGGAATGGATAACCCAGAGCTGCCTATCCCTGACTATATACCCACTGCCTGCCTTATCAGATTAAAATCCAGACATCCGCCAGGCTGGAGGGAGGATGCACTCTCAGATACACTCGATTATGTAAACATCCAAAAGGAGCCTGCGGCATTCGACTTACCTTGCAAAGTATGGAGGACGGCAAACATAATTAGAACGGGACACCGTGTCTGCGCAGATATGCTGTATAGGTGGAATAAACAACCCTCGCGCAACTGTGAATGTGAAGCAACCTATCAAACAATAAAACATATATATCAAGACTGCACACTTACGGCTTACCAGGGACCAATTACGGATATATATTCCCTCCCTCCGACAGCGATTGCATGGATAATGAACTTACCTATTAGTTTGTGATAGATGTTTGTGGACTTGTTACTTACAAATGCTTTGCTTTTATCTTTTTCTCTATTTGTTCTTACACTTATTGTTGTGTGTTGTTAAAGTTATAATTTTGTGTTTTTATGATATAGGATCATACCATGTATACTATTGCCATACGCTAAACTAAAACTATTGGGATATCCGCAGTCTTACTGTAGGGCACAACTATAATAGGCTTAAATCCCATTGGTCGCATGGCAGAACCCTGTCATGCCAGACAATCGGCCTCCTCGTTCCCCGGGACATTCGAGTGCTACAGAAACCAAAGAGGACTGACCCTATTATGCCTAGGCAAGTCTCCTAAAGAATACCTATACTCACTGAATGAACTCTACCAAACTCAAGAGCCCTGTCGTCCGAGCAGATGTAAATATGCTGCAGGCAGCATTTGAAGATCCCATACATCTAGACCTAGAAGAGGGTTGCGCAAGTCTCGTTCCTACGGTTTCTGCATACTCACTATCCGTTTTGGAGTAGTCTATGTAGCAGAAGATCTTTATCGGCTGCAATCGGCTGCAATGCGTTGTCTGCCTTCATTAAGTGTTCCGGGCATTCACCAGTCATCGTCCTTCCTAGAGACTTATCTGTAGCAATGTTTCTGTTTTCTTTATATTTTATACCAATATGTCCGGATATCGTCACCTATTCTCAGTGTGTTCGCATTTATGTTTCGTCTCATATAGCTAGCAAAAAACTTTTGTGGTACTCTTGTCTCTGACTAGTTTGATGTTGATTTTTTCCGTGTAAATGATATCTGGATTCCTCTCTAGCTGCATCGAGAGTCGTAGTTGGACGGACCATGGTGAGACTATGTTCGTATCCTGATACTAAAGTATAAATACATAGTATTTGTTATATGTAGTCTATATCAAATGCTGCTTCTCTGTAGTTAGACCAGATTATTTCATGTTGGTAGATGCATTGAGCCCAGAAGGCGATTAGCTTTTCTTTATATTCATTTATGGCAGATTCGGTAAAACATTGCGTTATTCTATTATTATGGGCTCATTCCATTTATTTTTTCACCGTATAATACAGATTCTGTATATATAATATCTCCTTTACCATTCCGCTTAGTTTCAGGGCCAGCGTATATATTGATTTTGTGTTTCTCCGGGGGACACGGAAGGAGCCTCCACGCGAGCAGTGAACCAGTATACGATAAACAACTACCACTTTACTGCCGGCGTCCATGTCCCCTGGAAACGTCTCGCTGAGACGGCCAATCCTTCCACCACCGAATCCTAAACTACTCCTTTAGACAATGTCATCAAGCAAAGAAAGGTTCTTTTCAGAACCAACACTGACTATAGCAAGCATAAATATTGAGGGACTAACCGGAAATAAGCAGAACTACTCTCGGAATTTTGTAGAAATACTAAATGTCATATTATGTGCATACAGGAGACACATAGAGATCAACTCAATTAGTCCCAAAATACCAGGAATGAAGCTTGCAATGGAGATACCACACATACATTACGTGTGCAGCGCAATTTTCGTTAAACCCGATCAAATTATAACATCGATAAGCTCAATGAACCGCGACAATATAGAAATCATAACTGTGGAAATTGGACAATGCACCATAACATCAGTATACAAGCCCCACGGCCGGACATTTGTATTCATTAAACCACAACACTTCAACAAGCCAGAAAACAACGGCAGTCTTGTTGAGGAGTGGGCGGATGCTAATAACCTTGCGTTGATCCAGGACCCTTAATTGCCACCATCGTTCCACAGTAAGTATGGAAGCGAGGTACAAACCCAGATGTGTGCTTCGCTGGCACTAACCTTGAGGCTAGATGCACCAAGATGGTCTACGACCCTCTCCTCAAGACATAGCATAGACCTGTCTGGACTGACTTCGCTAGAGCTCTGGATGACGCCGTGGATGGATTGGAACCTGTTCCCGAGAACTACGAGCGGTTTGTTGAGATAGTTAAGAATATTTCCAGGAAAACAATCCCCAGGGAATGCAGACATCAATACATCCCAGGCCTATCCGCAAAATCTAAGAGTCTTCTAGATCAATACACAGAAATGTACGAAAAGGACCCGTTCGGCAGCGAAACGATGGAAGCAGGAGACCTACTCATCAAAGAGCTAAGCCGCTCCCGGCAAGAGAAATGGATCAAGACAATCGAAAAGCTGAGCATGATTCACAGTAGTAAGATAGCGTGGAACATGGTCAAGAATCAAATGCTGACCCAATAGGACATAAACAAGCTAGTAATGTCACAGCCGATCAGATTGCCCATCAATTACTACTTAACGGAAAACCTGATACCAAACATAGGGTAGGTAAGATTAACAGAAATCTAGAAAGCGAGGTCACTTGTCAACACACCGTTCAGGACTACGGACCTTAATTAGGCCATCAATAGCCTCAAAAATGGGAAGGCTGCCGGGGTGGATGACATGTGGAAAGAGCAGATTAAAAAATTTGGGAATAAAACAAAACAGTGGATCCTCATGCTAACGAATACCTGCTACCTGATCAAACAAATTCCCAAATCTTGGAGGAAATCAACGATAATCGCATTATTAAAACCTGGTAAAAACCCTAACGGCGCAAGTAGCTATAGATCCATTTCGCTATTATGTTATTTGTTCAAACTATGAACGGCTTATAGTCAATAAAATCTAGAATTTTGTAGACCAGAAACTGATTCCACAACAGGGAGGTTTCCGACCGGGAAGATCGTATACGGGACAGGTGCTAGCGTTGACAGAACACATCGCGACGAGTTTCGAAGAGGAGAATCAAACCGGAGTTGTCTTTGTGGATCTATCGGCTGCATATGACACCATAAAGCAAAGAACCCTCCTTGCTAAGGTCTATAATACTACCAAGGATTACGAACTAATCAAAGTAATCGAATCCCTTCTACAGAATAGGAGATACTATGTCAGCCTGGAGGGCAGGAAAAGCAGGTGGAGATCACAAAAGAATGGCCATCCCCTGGGAAGCGTTCTCTCCCCAATGCTATTCAACATATATACAAACGATCAGCCCACTCCTAACTATACGGAACACTTCCTCTATGACGATGACTTGGCCATCACGGCCCAGGGGAAACATTTCTCAGTAGTCGAGGGGAAACTACAGAATGCCCTAACACATATTTCCACCTACTACAGAAACATCTCCTTTAAACCTAATCCATCTAAGACCCAGGTGTATGCCTTTCATTTGAATAGAAGAGCAGCCAGGAGGGAACTACATATAAAATGGGACAAAATCGCCATAGAACAATCACCCCGCCCAAAATACCTAGGGGTAACACTGGATAGATCATCAACTTATAAACTCCACTGTCAAAAGACCCGACAAAAGGTATCGACCAGGAACCAACTCCTGAAGAAACTAACGGGAAGCAAATGGGGAGCTAACCCTCACGTGATCAGATCTACAGCTGAAACACTATGTTTCTCAACTGCGGAGTACGCTTCCCCGGTATGGAATAGATCCTCACATACGAAGCATAAAAACGTTGCCCTTAACGAGACATGTCGTCTCATAACTGGCTGTATGAGGGCTGCACCACTGGGATACCTCTACAAGGCGGTTGGAAGCGAGGTTTCCGCGGCTCGCCGACTAGCGATATGACATACTGAGAGATTCAAACAAATTTTTGACAACCGCCACCCGTTGTACAATGCTCCGGAACTAATAAGACGACTGAGATCAGGAAAGAGTTTCCTGGGTGCAGTTCCTTTGGAGCCACAGGATATATATCCTCTACGCCAGGAACCTCCACCAAGCTATCATCTGGAATGGAAAAATTGGAAAGCTTTGAACCGCCTTAGAACAGGAGTCGCACCCACAAAGACGAAACTAGCAGAATGCGGATTATTGAAGAAATGGACAACAAGTGCGACTGCGGGGAGGTGCAGAATATGGAACACCTATTAACCTGTAAGAACTGCCCAAACTTCTGCTCCCCCGAAGATTTATGGCTTGCCACAGATAATGATTTGGACGTGGCCCGATAGAATTTGATATGAATACGGATACGAAAAACTAAAGTAAGTGTGTTTCTCCAAATCCTAGAAGACTTCTTGATCTCTGCCAGTCTAAGACGAGAGGTTATACCATGCGGATATGAGCAGCCTTTCATTTACAATAATTATGAATGTTCCTGCAGTGTTTTTGTAGGAACCCTAATATATCTATATATGGAATTTATATACTTCACCTAGAATTCTAATTCAAAAATACTACCTACCTCTAAAATAGAACCATAAACCATAATTTAAAATCGATATACCTACCTAGCCTGTACTTCGCAAGCAGAGATTTTGCTTGGTCGTATATATTTATTACGGATATTGGCAAAAGCAATCACGAACACACCACATATATGTTTCATAATCGCTGGTTATATAGATCTCAAGCAATTCCGCATATTTGACTCAGTTATAATTTCAAGAAAATTGACTACCTGGATCGTTATTAGAGATTCGATGTACGTCCTAATGTATGTCTGTATTCGTAACATATTTAGATACCTTTAACCTCGATGAAACGGTTATTTTATTGAATTAAAAACCAAATTACCGTACTCGCGGTTTATAGAAATCATATTTTATCCGCTAAGGAGCGACCATCAACCGTTTAGTGGCAGTTTCATTCAATATCCGTTACAAAGTGTTCTATTCAATTACTTGAAATATTATTTTCAAGAGTTTAATAAATTTATAAGTGGCATTAAATTAAGTCTTAATAATCAAGAAAGTGTTTTTATGTTTTCGCACATTGCTAGCAGTTTTTATTCTTGCAAAGTCGTTTATTTTCATTAAAATACCTTGTCTTTCAGAGGCAGACAGTTATGTTAGTAATAAAATTGTTGGCTTTAAGCTCGAGACCTATATTTCGTTGAGTTTATTAATAACTCGCATGGGGAATGCATTTTTCGTATCGATGCAATAATGCTAATCGCCAAAGGCATAGAGTTGATAAGACCTGATTTTACATTTATATTATTGACAGACATAGATAATTTATTATTAATTAATGGTATTTATCGAACATAGATCGATTAAAAAATAATATGACACATACAACCCTACTTGACCTACCTCCGCTGCACATATGCATAGAAAAAGAGGCCGGGACCAGTGCATACGCAGATTCACTCGGACACAAAACTGATGTCAGGGAACCTGACTACTCACTTTAAAATTCTGAAGGACATCCAGATAGAGGCGATGACCAAATCACCCGATACAATGGAAACAAAACTCAATTTTGATCGTTCCTTTGAAGTGGTAATTGAAAACCACAATACTAAACAGGGGAAAGGCTAGAACAACTAGAGAGGGGATCACTTGTCTGATACACAGATGGATAAAATATGAAAGGAGGAGTGGGATCCGGTGTTTATGGACCTAATTGTCGAATCTCTGCACCTTCAGGAAAAACTCCCATAATCTATGAGGTAGAACTGAGTGGATCTCTGAATTTGTCAAAAAACGCCTAAGAGGTGCATATAGTCAAGCAGCCTTTATTGCGCGTAAAACCCTTTTAAATGTGTTAGCAAGATATAATGAATAAGATGATACTTACCCTTAAGGATGCGGCCAGCGCAACATGTGTGCTCCGACTTGCTCGTCGGCGTGGGAGGGGGTCAATTACTTACTCTTGACCAGGGCGCCACCAGTTTGAAATATCCACATCCGTAGACTCAAACAAGAAGATCCTCGGTCTTAAGAATCCATAAGGGCGATCCAAATCGACGATTATCCGCTACGCAAGGGCGATTCACATCCAAAATTAACTTTTGGATACTTGTTTGGTTGAGGTATTTCAGAGCAAATAAAAGACGGTAACGTTCGTGCAGGTTTAAATTTATTGGCGCTCGTTATGTTTGACGCTAACGTGTTGTCATATCTCTTTCAATAATCAAAATAATATAAATATATAACAAAAGGTAATAGATCTTAATTTGAAAGCAATTAATGCTCATAAATATATCGACAGTAATTTGAATTAAAATTGCGTTATAATAGAAGTAAATTAGATAAAGAATGATCAAACAATTTTTAGCTATAACGGAAGTAACAATATAACACCAAATGATTCCGAAAGATCAAACCAAGTACAACAATATAATTAATAATCGCAATATACCTAAGGCATCTATCGTCTCATCATACTAGTAGTTAAAAGTTATCCGTCTAATAGTAGCTACTAAACTTTGTGCGCGTTTACCATGGTAGACGACTCGCAGTTGTACACGAATAATAAACCTTACTGATCCAGATTATGAAATACATTTATATAAAATTATTATAACTGGACAGTCAATAAATCAGACCGACAATGTTGAATATTTAACACAATATAAATCAAATTGTGAGATTAAAGAAATATAATATATAAAAAAAACTATGAGCATTAATATAGACTCAAACTAGTAGATTCAGCAGTTAATTAGATTCGCATAGGTAAGCTGTGATATGATAAAACGCTGGAGAAACTCTAAAACACGCAATCTGATATACGCTGAAAAACATCAAAAACACGCTGAAAATACACGCGTGAAAATATCAGTAACACGCCACTAACATTATGCCGAAAAGATCACAAATATAACCTAAACTTATCTTTACTGGTCTTCGCCGATATCACCTACGGTTTCCTGCACATGGACTACTGCTAAACACCTTGGGACCCATAAAACTCTCAGTGGTATTTGAGGTAATGTCCATACCTCTATGGCTACAGTCGGCACCAACGAAACACCACCAGCTGTTTTGACTGGCAGCTATTTGGCTAGCTACTGAACTTCCCTCCAAGCAAAGCTGGCTCCAAACAACATTAACTTGCTCCATATACAAGTAACTCCAGGCCAAAATAGCCCCAGCCAAAAATAATAGCTCCCATAAACCTGGCTCCTGGTAAAACTGGCTCCCAGTAAGACTGGCTCCCGGTAAGACTGGCTCCCGGTAAGACTGGCTCCCCGAAAACAAAACCCTGAAAGAAAACAAGCGCTAAGCATGCATTCTCTTGCTGCAACTTTTAGGCAGCCTCTCTTTCAGAATACTCTCCACTCAAACAGTATTTAAAAATAACAATGAGAGTATTTAAAAATAATAATGAGAGTCGTCTTGCCAAAATGCGAATATCATATCACCCTACAGGTGAACGACATACAATACTAAGAAAACTGACCAATAATATAACCACTGCTTGCTTTTTAGAGAGTTCAGACCCCCAGGCAAGAACAAAACTTGTCCATTTATGTCATTAATATTAAATCTAAATTTACTAAGCTTATGTACGACTTTACAAGTCCTTATAAGCAACATTCAAAGTAGAAAAGAAATTTATCAAGGATTATACACAACTTTATACAACATTAGACTCTATTATACACTACGGGTGCCCATAAAGACAAAGAATCAGTTAGGAGTGGTCGACTGCAATATCATACCGAAGGCGATATCATGAACTATTATTCAATCCGCTTATTTTCCCCAGAATATCACTTCTTGCAAAAATAATGAATATAACTAATCGTGCTGTGCCTGTTCCCCAAGTTATCTTTTGTTGTTGATCTTGCATGATATACGTGCAATAATTAATACATTTTCGAAAGTAACACTCTCTATATAGCAGTATTGTGCAGTATTTCAATCCCTTCTGAGACCCGTTAGAAAACTATAATATACCCTGATAAAATAAATCCCTCTGTACAGAAAATAAATGAGTCTGTAGAAAATATATGATATGTATATTTATTTACCTAACTACGTAGGGTTTTACGATGGCAATGACGAATTGGGGAACAAACAACGCTCTCTTCTACGGGCATTCCTCGAGGAAGAAGACGGCGTGCTTTGTTCCAAAATCCACTGCACGTGGCAAGTTACAAACCAAAAATCTTGATTCTCTGGCAAAAATCCATCCAATCCAGTCAAATAATTCGCTACAGCAACCCAATAACTACGCCACTTATTATCGCCCGAAATAAGTATAATCCCCCTCAGGGTGAATTAAAATTCTTAAACTTTTTATCAGACATACGCACAACCTTCGCAGAAGGTTTGCCGAAGAAAGAGAACGAAATCTGGTCAAAAACGACTACCTAGGTCGTGAAATTCAATGTTAAAAAGCTAGCAAAAACTCGGCCCACAGGCCCGCTGTACACTGTCCTGTATCCAACGTAAACATACACCAGTCGATTGTCGCCAAATTTACTAGCATCTGCAATATGCAATGAAACGTATCTAAGGCTGTATGATATTATGCCTTGCTGGTGGGACAAAGAAATCCAACGATAATTCCACCATTGGCAATGACCAAACTAACAGAAGCCATCTCGTTCCGGCCGGCGCCATTTAAAACTCCAATCTGTTCAACGCATAAATCTGTGATCAATCGGAATCGAACCTAAACGTACCTTAAGCTAGACCCGTTTTTTACCTTGCTAAAACCATATATTTAATACTGCAAAGCAGTTCGAGCGACGTTGCCAAGTTAGGGAATATACGCATTCACTAACACATCCTGACTGTGTATTTTTAAAGCGAAAGCGAAAAACAGTCGGTTAATATCAAACTGACGATAGCACATCAATTAATCATGTATTTTCCTGTTGGCCTAAATCGTAACCACGTCAAAATCGCAAGACGAATGCTCAGCCAATATAACATCTGGCAACGTTCCAAGAATATCCCTTCCATTTATCGCATTCGTCCATAGGCGACCAACAATTCATTTAAGGTATATTGCCGCAGAAAAGGAAATTATTCGTAAAGTAAGAGATTTAATTAGACGTTTCCGAAGTGTACTGCTATATACTTAAATGTTTTCTTGATAGGGATGTAGAATACGGTACGGTCTATTGACTGATTATTATGTTAAGCCAGTGATATCAAACAGAGAAAAATCAAATGTATAATCAGCTGGACGGACCAGCATAATAGACGCAGAATTAAGGGTGGAATCACTGACTTTATTTGACCTCTATCTGTTACATATTTTTCATGCTAAATTGACATGTAACACCTTAAAAGCGCTAGCATCTAGCAGAGTCAATTTCCGGCTAGTGTAGGATTATCGGATGGCTGCAGATCAAATGGCAAAAAGAAACAGACTCACCCTAATGTGGGTACCAGGGCACGAGAGTATGGAAGGCCACGAAACCGCTGACCAACTCGGACGGAATGGTGCTCAGACTGCCTTTTGTGGGCCTGAATCATTATCTGGCATCACTAGAGGACACGTAATGAATGAACTCAAAAATCGGATAAAAAAGGCGAAAAAAGACACATTAGGCCAATACACCTGAGATAAAACTGGTCGTAGACCTACCTTCTCACTGGAGATGGCCCCTGGAGGTCCCCCTTCAAGAAAATGGGGAAAACCACTGACGAACAATGCAGATTCTGCCAAACTTGAGCTGAGAGCACTTACTCTGCGAATGCCAGGCACTGATTCGCCAAAGGTTGAGTCATCTCGAAAATGCCCTTGTGGCACCTGGAGATCTAAAAAATAATCGAAATATTCTGAGGTTCTCGAAAGAGATAGGAATTTTCGTGTAAAATAGAAGGGTATATACAAAAAGATCAATTATGGTTAACGTTGTAATAATCATTTGTGTATGCTCGTTCCAATGTCAGTAATTTTGAATTTTCTGTAACAATTCGCGATTAAATATCCGAAAATAATTAATTTATTTTCTTACATCCACAAAACTTCAATATAATCTAGCACACCATTGGAATTATTTTTAATGTGGTTGATTTGTCTACGCTACTGGACTGCAGGCATACAGTAAATATGGTTGCCAGTATCTTGAATTTAATATGAAAAGTTGGCGATGTAGATAGGCAACTAACAATGCATCTATTAATTTTACAGCTTTTATTTAGTTTGTGACATAACTAGGTGCTTTGTTTTGACAATTAAATAATTCTGAATGTATGTCTTGCGAAGGAGATCTGATCGAGTTTTTGCGGAATTTTCTAAATTAGGAAGTGAGTTCATGTTTAGTTAGTTTGCGATATTTGAATTGACCTCGTGTCGACTCGGATATTGTAGGTTGATTTCGTGTCAACCTGCGGAAATAATTTTTGTGAGTCTGAGTGAATAAAACCGATGGTAGCTGAAGCACGAGGCCCTTTTGATTAGACCTTCAGGCCTAAAAGGTGATAGGCGGTGACGGAGGCATCAAAATTGTTTTAATTTCTTTGGCAGCTTGGCTGGATTGTAATAATTTTTGACTTCATGACATATTAGTATGGATACTTAACTCAACTCCTAACTATACTCTGAACTATATTCTTAATTGTACCTAACTCTACTCTGAGTTTAATTCTACTTAAATGGAATCAAAAATTTGAACTGGTTCGAAGAGAGTGAGTAATTTCAATTCATATGGGCAAATGAGGAGACTGTAGGAGAGGATCGGGAAATTCCAGGACGAAGTTCCATTTCTAAAATCGTAGCCTGGTGGGTAGCAATATAATTGTTGATCGGGAAGTGGAGATTAAATGGTCGAGATGACTCCATGGTTATGAAACCATTCTGCTGAAGAAGCATAGGAGCCCTGGGCATTCTCGTCTGGAATCCCAAAAAGATAAGTGATTTTTTTTAGAAATGTTTGCACAACTCCTCATTATTTGATTTTTTTAAACAGATATTTAACCTTAAGTATCTTTAACCTATCTCATAGATTTACCTTATCTTTACTGTATTACTGATTGATTAATCTTGCAAAACCAGATTATATATCTTTAACTTTATGCTTCGTAACTTGGATTTTGATCTGATCAATCAAGATAATTATCTTTAGTGTATGTATTATAGTGATTAAATATTCTGTACATACTCGGTATTAATCTTGGAAGTTTCCATATGTAAATTCTTGTAAACTATTATTTCTTAAGTATCTGTATTCTAGTTTCTACATAACAAGTAGCGTTATTATTTGGCTATATTTAATTTTTTTCCAAGGGTACCTAGGCTTGGAATTTAAATTGACAATATAAATTTTTCAAGGATAAGCCTTAAATTTATTATAAATTGAATTTCTCTCAGAGTCGTCTGTTAGATTTTACAATTATCTCCCGATTTTGACAGATTTTCTAAATATCATAGGCAATCGAAGTTCGATAGTTTGACATTGATTTGATTTTGCTCCATTCTGAAAAATATTCTGATCAGAATCAATTTCGGATAGTGTAATGAAATATTCTTGACTTATTAGTGGGCTGATTGTAACTTATGGGCTATTAGCCTATCAGGACCATTAATTTTAAATAGGGTCGTATGGAAAATTTCATATACATTACCTATCTCATTATATCGTAGTCTAGGATCAGTTCTTGTTAACTATTGCTTATTCTATCTTACCTATACCGAGTGTTAATTGGTAGTTGGAATTCAGATATAAATGTGAAGAATACTCAGGAGAGTCAAGAATTATTATTAAACATTGTTAGGAAAACATATCTTTTATTTCTTGCCTTTACTTTCCTTACATCGGTGTCTTATTATGGATAATGTAATCTGACAATTTAGCTTATCTTTTCTTATCTTTCGGTCTACTTTAGACCTGGCGCTCATGCATAATTCAATTTTCAGAATTCGAACTGACACCGCTATAGTGCCACCGCAATAAGACGTATCTGAGCAGCGACAGGGTAACTCAAGGAATATTTTAGCTCTTACTTTTATTTATCCAAATAATTTCAATTAAAATCGAAACAAAAAAAATAAAAGCGGAAGAGTTACAAATACAAATACAAATACAAATAGTTTATTCATGCCAGTCACAAGTGTTACATACGGCAATACATCTACACAAAAAAAGTGTTCTAAAATAGTCACAAATTACAGTAACATTAAACTTAAACTAATTGAAGGTAAGTAAAATTTTATGAACATCCTAAAAACTAATTTCATAAAACTTAAATATAAGTAGGTACCTATAGTTAAAAACTGTCGACGAGACTTAATAAATCACAACACATTAAAATTTGAATCAAAATATTCATTGAATGTATAAAACGCGTTTTTAGCAAGAAAGGTCTTAATTTTCCTTTTAAAGATTTGATTTACTAAAACGGAGTTTTATCCACAATACCGAAACAGAATTATTGCACTCGACGCGCGTTTCGCTAACCATGTTAGCATCATCAGACTGACTTAATCATGATTAAAACTGATTTTAATCATCTTCTGATGATGCTAACATGGTTAGCGAAACGCGCGTCGAGTGCAATAATTCTGTTTCCGTATTGTGGATAAAACTCCGTTTTAGTGCATGTTGCCGAAGGTTCCAAACCCCAACATAGTAAAGATTTGATTGGGAAGATTCTTTACTACTTGTGGCAGGCATTGTAAAGTTTTATTGCCCAATATCCCGTACCATCCTGACACCTCCTTAGACGCCAGTATGCAGGGACCAGGCCTATTCCTTGTGTTGTGTTCGTGTATGTCCTCATGAGTCTGATACTGATCGATGTTGGTCTTAACATAGACAAGACACTCCAACATGTACAAAGATGGCACAGTCAAAAAACCCATCCGAACAAAGACACTTTGAAAGTCATCCCTATATCCCAGTCCGCTCATCACTCTTACAGCCCTCCTCTGCAAACCAAAAACCCTGTGTGCGTCCGCCGAATGCTCCCACGCAAGTACTGCATATGTAATCCGGGACTGAAATATCGCAAAAAAGCACTCCTCAGCACACCAATAGATACACTGCGTGAAATGGTACGAAGGAGATAAAGCGACTTGGTAAGCCTTCCCGTCAGTGCACTAATGTGCCATCCCCATTGCAATCTTGGGTCCAACACAACCAGCAAAAAGCTCACATCTTCCTGGTTGGGAACTGCCATCTCTCGCATCGAGAAGACAACTCGACCTGTCTTTTCCTTATTCAACAGAAATCTGTTGGAGCAAAACCAGCTTTCAGTTCTCAACTGTGCCGCCATGGACCCCGCCAAAGAACCGTCCAGAGAATCAGCAGCAAAGAACACAGTGGTATCATCAGCAAAGAGTGTATATTTTTATCCTTGGATGTTAGAAGGCAAATCGTTGATGAACATCAGAAAAAGTATGGGCCCTAGAATTGATCCCTGAGGTACTCCAATCTCGATTTTGCTCCTTGCTGATTCCTCCCCTGCAACCCTCACCACCTGGTACCTGGACTCAAGGTATGATTTAAGCAGTTTAATACCATTACCTGAAAATTTGTAATGACAAAGCTTTTTAAGCAGGATATCATGGTCAACACAGTCAAAAGCCTTGCTAAGATCACAACTGAGAATTGTGTAATGCATTCAATATGCCCGAGACCAAATTGTAAGAGAAATTGCAAGAGATGTGTTGCTGTCATGTCTGAACCCCCACTGACAATCTGTGAACAGATATTTTTCTCAAAGTGCTTGACTATTTGCATAGCCATACACTTCTCAATTACCTTGGATAGTATTGGTAGCAAGGATATTGGTCTGTAGTTGTTGGAAACAGTAGGGTCTCCTTTTTTAAAAATAGGCCTAACAATGGCCTCCTTGAGACAATTGGGAAAAACACCAGTACTTATGCATTGGTTTAGAAGCTTGGTAAGAGGAAGCAAAATGCAGTTCTTTGCAGTTTTTATTAATTTTACGTTAAAACCATATATATCACAGCTACCCTTGTTCTTTAGTGAATCAATTATATCCCTAACCTCATTGAAGGACGCCTCCTCAAATGAAAAGGGAATAGTGACAGCCTCAACAGACTGAATAAACTCCAATGGGTCTCCATCACTGGGTGGCATATCCTTCACAGTCTTATGCGCTATTTCAGAAAAGAATTTATTAAAATCATCTGGTGTTATGGTAGTAGGGTCATCATGGGCACATTTATTGCCCCTTTGCCTGTTGATTATCTGCTATATGATTTTTGCAGGATTCGAGGATGAATGAATCATAATGTCATTAAACCTTACCTTAGCCTGCTTTATTGCATTTCTGTAAGCTTTTTTGTGCTCAATGATAACTTCCTTTATGCCATCAAAGTTGTACTGCTGCGGCAACTCACTTAGAAAGTGTATGTGGTCCCTCATAGTTTTCAGCTCCTCGTCAAACCATCCTATGTTATTAAACTGGTCTGACCTCACATTATACAATTTCTCAGGGAAAGCCTGAACATATGCCCTCCCCAAAATGCCGAAAAACACTCTGTAAAATGATGTATCATTCAGGATATTTTGAAATTCACGCAGTCCTCTTTGTGTTATTGATCTGCACATCTTGCGGGATTTTGTGGAATCATCATGCACTCTCTCAAACTTGCACTCCACAATCTGACACATATTATCAGAAACACTCAAATCAAGAACGACAACAGAACATACCCCAATATCATGACTCACGAAGACATTATCCAGGCAGGACTGTTGTCTGGTTGATTGAAATACAGTCTGTTTTAGTCCAAAGCTCTCCACAACATTACAAAATTTGTGGGTTTCGGGTAGTGTTGAGTTAAACTGTACATTGAAATCCCCAGCAATGATGATTTTTGCTGTTGGATCAAGACCAGACAATATACCCTCGACTGAAGCCAAGAAGGTGTCAAAGATGCCTGATGGAGAACGATATAATGTTAAAACATAATAATATACATTCAATGATTTGATAAAAATTCAACAATACTCTATACATTTCTCAATCATAAAAGATACACTTCCATTGGATGGACTTACATCTACACTATCCCTCGCAAAAACAACAGTTCCTCCTTGAAGATGTTATAACGTGTTAAAGGGAAAATCTTGCCGAGCGACCACTCTACCTACCATACCATAATCATCTATGAATAAAGATAAATAAAAATGCACACATCAAAGCAATATTTATATTTTATGTAAATTCGCTGACACCAATGGTAGAATATACTATGCATAAAGCCTCGGTCAGATCAACGATCGATTCTTTTCAGAGAAAGATAGGCGAGTTTGGTGCGGATGACGTAGAAGGAATGAAGATAAAAGATTGTTATACATGCTTCATTTGAACTATGAACAAGCCGGTATCAGAATTCTCACCGCTGGTCTCCCTCTCTACTTTCATTACCGTTCGACGTAGCACACATTTTGTAACTTTTCAAACACGAAAGAAGTTTCAATCCAAAAATAAGTTCCTCGATTAACTAACCCAAACTAACCCAAGCACACAAAAAATTCTATGCATGAAGATATTTAAAATTTAAGGTCCACCCCGGCCTATTTTATATAAACAATTAAATTGCTCATCGATCTTAAAACTCTAAAATTATATTCACACTAAGAAAGCTTCGTGTGAATTTTCATCCACTCCCAGAAGATTACAGATTTCACTTTCGTCAGCTCATTAAAACACAAACTGCAACAATTTATCAGTTTTTGTGTCAATTTACAGTTTTATGCACTATTACAACAGATAAAGATTATTGTAATGGAATAATGAGCAGATAAAATAACTTTATGGGAAGTAATTGGATCTGAGTCACATACACTGGTCTTTTTTTATTGGAAGTGGGACGCATAGGGGAATTAGGAGCAAACGAATTAGAGCGGTCCCCAAGAGACAATAAAGGTTTTATTATATTACCCAGAGAAGGCTTTTAGTCAAAGATATAAATAAGTAACTAGAAACCAAACATAAATTCATTTAGTTGCAATTTTCATTTTTAGTATGTTTTGAGCGACCTAGGAAAGCATTTTGCTAAATGAGGAAATTAATTACAAATTAATATTAGTAACCAAAGGCTTAACAAAGGTATGTTCAGTACCACATGGTCGGGATAAACAAGTGCTTTTATTATTGTTTAATACCATAAAGACGGGTGTGGTATCTTAATTAACCACTTTTAATGGACAGTATAACATAGGGTGGTGAGATAAATTGAAACATGTATTCGGTATTGATATAATTTAATAATGCAGGTGTAAAATGCATTTAAATGTGATAGATATAAATGAACAGTGTTTTCTGTGTTAAATAGAAATTATATATACAGTTCTTAGAATAGTTGCAGGCATTCGTCTTCGTCCATTCAAGCATAAAACTAATATTACAAAAGGTTTCTTAAAATTAGAAATGTCTACTGAAGAGTCTTGATTGTTTGATTTAAAAATGAGTCTTTGTTCTCCAACTTAGCAACTTTCACACAGCATACCTTTTCACTTTGACTGCTTTACCTGCCTTGCTTTACAGGAATTCCACCAGGAATGTCAGTCCGCCTTCCGCCATTAATATGTTCCAATTTCCAAAGGGGATGCTATCGTTATGACTTCGAAGAATTGCTTAAAAAGCCCAAAAGGAGGTCTTTGTCCAACCTTGAACAAATATATCTGAGGTGCACGAAATATTCTATAATATTCGTGCATTCAAGAGAAATTGGCCCAAAAAGGAATTTGACCTTTGACCGGAGAACAGCACGTTTTACTGCTATTCGAGCGAACGTCTTAACTGACCTGAAATATGATATTTCTTACAATTTCGGGAGGGATAATAACGCGGGAAAGCGCGGCGCCGGTTTTTATCTGGGAGGGGAAAAAACTTCTTTCTTTCTTTGACCGACTGCTGTTTACTGACGGAAACACGAATATATTAAATTGAAAACGCTTGGTATGACCCCAATCGAACTGGTAAAATGACATTTAGCTGTATCGGATGAAATCGACCATCCAGGGTTGAACTAAGGGTCATTAAAGAACTTGACATTTGCTGATTTAAATGTAGAAATTGGGTTGTAACCGGGGTGAAATAAATATATTCATGGATTTATTATGGCTCATTCATTCTACATACATACAGGGTGTTATCACCAAACTATACAGTGAAAAACGTATTGGGGTGTTTGCCCAACATATTCCCCCGCCATGAAGATCCCATCTTCATTAACGAGAAAGAGAGAGTAAACACTCCAACTGAGAAATAAATAGCATCTATTTATAGAACAAAAAATAAAAGAATACTTCTTTAAGAATTAAAAAGAACGACGGCAACACCGCCTTAACTTATCAACAAACAGAGGATACCTCTTTAAGTTTAACAGGGAACGACGGCAACACCGCCTTGGGTTTACTAACATACAAACAAGACAATACTTATCTAAGTATTGAACGGAATGACGGCAACACCGTCTTGGCTTATTGAGACACGCAGAAATCTAACACGCATTACACGCAAAGAGTTCTAAAAACACGCTGAAATAAAGCGCGTTAATAGAGAGCACTTCGCGAAGTACAACATTCAACATAATCTCAATTACATTAAATTATCAATCATTGAGTATTGTCATACTCAGGCAAAAGAGGGTAACACTTGCTTATGATACAAACGATGATTCCGTT